>JAECUM010000991.1:0-233326 GCA_016617855.1 Megalonaias nervosa | reverse complement strand
ATGTATTGACCGACTCGGACATGATTTGCTATCGTGAGATGCAATAGGTATATAGTGACTGATTCTGACACGAAGTGCTAACGCGAGATGCAGTAGGTATGTATTGACTGACTCGGACATGATTTTCTATCGTGAGATGCAGTATGTATGTATTGAACGATTCTGATACGAAGTGCTGACGAGAGATGCAGTAGGTATGTACTGACTGACTTGAATATGATTTGCTATCGTGAGATGCAGTAGGTATGTATTGACTGATTCTGACATGATGTGCTATTGTGAGATGCAGTAGGTATGTATTGACTGATTCTGACATGATGTGCTATCGTGAGATGCAGTACATATGTATTGACTGATTCTGACATGATTTGCAATTGTGAGATGCAGTAGGTATGTATTGACTGATTCTGACATGATGTGCTATCGTGAGATGCAGTACGTATGTATTGACTGATTCTGACATGATGTGCTATTGTGAGATGCAGTAGGTATGTATTGACTGATTCTGACATGATGTGCTATTGTGGGGGCAGCAATCATGTGAACATCTTTGATCACATCGTAATTGCAGTGGATCAGCAACCGCTCTATCAACCCCTGCAATTGGAGATGGGGAGGCAGACAAAGTGGGGGTCGACCAATGTTCCCATTAAACATGCGAAATTTTATAGGGAGGGACCCCAGAGTTAAGTTTTGCGGCGGGGTGGGGTTGGGGTTTACAGAAGTATGTGGTACTGCAGCGTTGTCATTTCGATTTTATCTGCTATTCAACTATTCAACCACCCGTGCCTTTCTGTAAGGAACCAATAAGAGTTCTTTTTTTAAAAATATATTTCATTTATTCTCCAAAATAGGTTGTGCCTGCTTTAGTGTATACATGAATATGAATTACATCGAAGACTAGCTCACGCTTAACCTGTTACAACCTGACTGAATTGCCAAGTCCAAACCATTCTAACAAAAGATGCTGAGAAAGTGACTACTGATGTGATTGTTTTGTGTCTTTTTCTTTCCTTTTTTCCATGTGTGTGTGTGTGTCTGTGCGTGTGTGTGCGTGCACACGTGAGTGTGTAAGAGAGAGAGAGAGAGAGAGAGAGAGAGGGGGGGGGAGAGAGATAGAGGTACTTACCCTTTCCCTGAAAACAAAGGCAATAATAGCTCCCGCTATAAGCGTCACAACGAGTACTCCTGTGCACACAATGAACTGAAAAGAAAACAGCAATACAATCATACATGCTGGGCACAATGGTATCCCATATTACATGATGCTAACTCGTTAACAAATAATTAAATCATTTGCATAAAATGAATATCAGATGATGATGTAAAATGGTAAAGGAGTGTATGACACTGATAGGCAACGATGCAAGATGGAGTGTATGACACTGATAGGCAACGATGCAAGATGGAGTGTATGACACTGATAGGCAACGATGCAAGATGGAGTATATGACACTGATAGGCAACGATGCAAGATTAGGAGGCGAATACAACAAGAATAATTTGTAGCGAGGTAGAATGCGGTTGTCTCAGCTGTTCAGTTCACTCGCATCGCAACATGCCTCGTCTGGATCGAATCTCTAAGACCGTTTAAAACATTTAGAAACTACCTTAAAACACGTTCCCAAGTTTCTGTCCTGGTTGATGTATGGGAATTTACGTAACACTGCACACATTACACGTACGAATGGTCGGACAAGAAGAAAACTACATTCTCTGCGTTTTCTCCAGAAGGTGTTCAGATAATTTTTGCAAATGCCTTGTGCCTTGCTATTCAGGTCTACGTAGTCACAGGACTGTCTGAATACAAAACATGAACTCAGACACAAAACTCCAGTATCAAACATCTTACTCGGGGTATCTCAATATTTTTTCTAATTTTGCAGACTTATGGAGATATACATATAAAAAGGTAATGCTGAAATTTTACTCATCCTACCCTCACTCAGTGCCAAGTTATAAAAGATCAGAATTCGATAAATTTAAGGATGAGTCTCTGCTGTTTTGCTTTGACAGCTGCTGGACGACGGGGCCTGGATTTAACTATTTTCTACTAAGCTGATGTTTCATTGTCCACTTAATTTGTCGAGAAAAACCAGCCTTCTTTCTTGTCTTAACTGGACCTTACTCGCTATAGTCTGAATCGCAGTAAAACAATGATTTTATTTTATTTTTCGACGAACAACAGGTGTAGTATTTAGTTTAAATCGGCTATATAAAAAAAAATTAGTTGATTATGTGTTATTCTTTCCTCAACTAAGAAATAAAAAAAACTAAAAATGTATGGAAAGTTTATGGATGCACAGCCACACTGTCTTAAATGACCTTGATGCAAAACGTACCCATGGTGCAATGGACGGACGAACACACAAGGATAACACCATTTACAGCTATAATTGTCGTCGTGGGGCATAAAAATATTTACTAATAATTATAGTATATAATTTATATCTAATAAAGCATGAAACAAAACTTTACTTCGAAAGGCTACCATTTCACTGCAAGCACAAATTTACAAAGACACTGAATAAAGCAAACTTTATCATTCAGTCTGTTGAATTAATATTAAAACTATCCGCGATGATTTTTGAAGGAAAATTACATGTAAAAATGCGTTTCCGTATAGTACCTGCGGGTTAAATTGTATTAATGAATACATTAACCGTATTTAAAGGTACAAATTGTGATGGGATTTTACTCCAATAAACATTATCTGCCAAACAATACGATGAAATTAGATCAGTCCGGTAAATGAGATCGGTTAAAATCTTATTGAAAAAGGAGAAAAGAGTAGAAAATGTTCGTTTCTGTTGGAGTACAGGGAGAAGAATACCTATTATTTTTTAAAAAAATCTAATTTCTAAAGCTTAAGAGGATGAGTATATCGTGTGCATTCAATATGTTGATCTTTGAGTCAATGCACAGAATTATGATCATATAAAAAAAACTGCTCAATATCGTTCATTTGTCTTAATGTTACCCTTGCATGCAAATCTGAAAACCAGTCAAAAGAAAGAAAACAAGAACCCCTCCAAGGTACTAAGCTCTATATTCTGAAAAGAATTTCCAGGAATTCAAAATAAGACAATTTCTTCTTTTTAACTACTGAGTGTTGAGGCCATCTCTGATCTTTTTGAGTGATAAGACCTTAAAATTAGCTACTTTGGAAACCATATTAGATGTAAGATCGACAGATTTTCATTTTGACAAATTGGACACCATTAGAAAGCTTTTGGTGAATATGACCATTCGTTCAGGACAATTAGTGACAAGATATTCAATAGGTTCATCGTGGCAGCCATATCTGAGATCAGATCAGCACGATTTTCAACCAGGACCAGCTAGATATCATAACTAGTCTTCCGGTGAAAACTCGATGTCGCTATGATTTCCATTTATGTGGAAGTAGCAATAATAACATTTTCTAGATATCCGCTGTAGTGGCCATATGGGATGTCCAAGCAGAACGGGGCATCAGGTAGCCGAGTAATCTAAGGCGTTCCCGTACATATATCACTGACATCTCACTTCTGTACGCGTAGGTTTGAGTCTCTGGCTCGGCCAACGTGGGTATGTTAGAAAATTTGACAGCAGCTACCGTGGGTCGGTTATTGTTCTTCGGGTTTTCTCGGGTTCTTCCTCCGCCAAATATACTGGCCGCCATGTATAGCCTATCTTGTGCTGAAAATGGCGTTAAACCCATAACAACAACAACAACAACAACAACAAAATCCAAGCGAAACAGTTTCACTTAAGACCAATCAGACATCAAAGAAGTTTACTTGTGAAACCCCCATCTCCATAAGACTTCCGTTTAGGAAGTGTATGAGATAATATTCTCAAGTCGGATGCCTTGTCGTCTATATTGGACATCAGATTGGCATCACTTTCTTTTAGGACCAACTAGACGTCATAAGAAGTGGGGGCCCCGAGTGGCAGAGTGGTCTAAAACTCTCACCGTTACGGATCACTGCCATCTCACCTCTGTCTGCTTGGGTTCGAGTCTCGGGCTCGGCCAATGTGGGTATGTGAAAAAGCTTGCCAGTAGCTTCTCGTGGGTCGGTGGTTCTTTCCGGTGTTTCCCGGGTTCCTCCTCCACCATTGATACTGGCCGCCATGTATAGCCCATATTGTGCTGAAAATGGCGTTAAACCCTACAACAACAACAACAACAACAACAACATCATAAGAAGTCTTTCTTATAACGAAAACCCCATGCTGTTATATATGATTATCCATTCAAGAGAAGTAGAGATAAGAAGATTTTCAATATGACTGCTGGTGGCGGCTATAATGGATGCCTGAGTTGTTTCATTTTCATTTAGGACTGATAAGAGAGAGAGAGAGAGAGAGAGAGAGGGGGGGGGGTTCATGTCAATCCTTTAAGTAGTTTAGGAGTCTTCTTGTCTATAACTAGTAGAGCTCAAAATAAGATTTCCTAAATCTAGCAAATCGTTACGCAACTAAATTTATAAAATAAACATTTCTGCGCGATTTTAAACGTCACCAAATAAATATCTAAGTACTTACAACTCCAAGCATGATGCTGCTTGACCTGACTGCTCCAAAACAGCCGCACAAAGCGAGAAGGACGATGCAGCCGCCGCTAATAAGCATAATCAGTGCCGCCGCCTGGTAAAGCTTGTCCCCCATTGCTATTGATATATCCTGAGGGGCGTAGTCATAAGCCATCAAGTAGATACCCAGACCTAAGATCCCCGCCCCAGACAGCTGTAATCAAGATAAAACAGGTGTCTGCTTTGATAGGGTTTCCAGTTTACTTAGCATCCACGGAAAACACGACTATAATATGCTCTCAACGGATTTTGATGGAAATTGTCTTTTAGATAGATGAAATGATTCTACTGCATGTGTGTGTGTGTGTGTGTGTGTGTGTGTGTGTGTGTGTGTGTGTGTGTGTGCGTAAAACACAAATTTTGCCCCTTTTCCCTGGGTTTAGCATACCTAAAATCAACCGTACGACGACCATGTATGAACTTACAAAAAGATAAAAGTAGCGGGAAGGGGTGACGCTCTACTGAAATCATATCTGATGTTCTTCAGCAATAACAAGATTTCCAAATTAGCTGCTGTGGTGGACATACTGAATGTCAGCTTGGCACCATTTTCCACTTGGGACCAAAAACACATAATAATAAGTCTTAATAAGCATAAATTTCTGTTTTAGAGGTGTAACGATAACAAAACTTTCATGCTAGCTGCAATAGTGGCCATATTGGATATCATACTGGCACCATTTCTTTTTACGACCAGCTGTACATCATAAGAAGTCTTCTGGTCAAAGTACAATCTCGATATGTCCAGTCATCTAGGAGAAGTAGCGATAAGATTTTTAAGATGGCCGTTATAGCGGCCATATTAGAAGTCAGATACGAACCATTTTCATTTATGACCAGATAGACATCATAATGAATCATTCAGTGAAAACTCCATGCTGATATTAACATTTATTTAGGAGTAGTGATTACAAGATTTCTATGATCGCCACTATCACGGCCATATTGGATGTCTGAGCATCACCATTTTCATTTACGGCCAACTGGACTCTATAAGAAGTCGTTTAGAAGAATCCCCATATTAATAGAACCATCAGTTCAGAATGAGTAGCGATAACACGATTTTGATAATGGCCTCTGTGGCGGCCATATTCCGTTCTCATTTAGGACTAACTAGACGCCAAAGAAGTCTTTTGGTGAAATTCCCACGGCAATATTACTTTTCATTCAGGACAAATAGCGATAAAATGATTTTCAAGATGGCAGCCGTACTGGACATCAGAATGGCACCATTTTCTTGTAGAACCAACTAGACATCATAAGAAGTCTTCTGGTGAACTCTCATGTAAATATGACTTTCCATTCAGGAAAAGTAGTGATAGCAAGATTTTTAAGATGGCTACTGAGTCGGCTATTTTGGACATGAGATCGGCAACATGTTAGTTTAGGACTGCATAAGAAGTCTCGAAAGAAAACCTCCATGAGCTTCAAGATGGCCGCCAAAGCGGCAATACTGAATGTATCAGAGGCACCATTTTTATTTTGGAACAACTAGGTTATGGGATAAAAATGTATGCAAAGTTTCATGACAATCCTCATAGTAGTTTATGAGGGATAGCGATAACAAACTTGTGCTAACTAACGCACTGACAATGGATATAAGCCCTTCCGATACACTGATAATGGATATAAGCCCTTCCGATACACTGACAGTGGATATAAGCCCTTCCGATACACTGACAATGGATATAAGCCCTTCCGATACACGACTAACTGAGGCAATGAAATACAAAACTGCGTAAGCTATCTTGAATAGACATGTACATGCATCAATATGTTACAAATATCTGTCTCCTCCAATATCTTCCTAGTGTAAACTGAAGCCCTATTGTTTGGAAACAACAAAAAACAAATGACAAAAAAATTAAAATCTCTCTGATCTATACAAGGAAGAGCAGATATATAATACATTACTCTTTCATTACATTACGCGGTATCATACCGTTTTTTTCCGGGAATAATACGTATCTTCACACAAACAAAATAAACTTATACCTCCCGTCTTATATTCATCCGGCGCATCGTGGTATATGGTGTTCGCTTTTTATCAACAACGGAACAAACAGCATAGTCTAAGATCTGCGACGTATTATGAGACGGTAGATCTGGATCGATGTTGTTAGCAGTTGGAGGAGTATTGTACACAGATAATGACAGAACTTTCTATGTGGTAATGTGTGTGTGTGTGTGTGTGTGTGTGTGTGTGTGTGTGTGATTTGGATTTTTTAACGTAGCTTTAACGATTTTTCAGTCATATCGCTACGATATGTGCAGTGTGGCAGTTTGTAGGGATTTCTAGCACTGGGGCATCATGCCGCAGACATGTAGCATGATGTCCCACCCAGTCACATTATCCTGACACCAGGCCGACCAGTCCTAACACTAACCTCTTAACGCTGAGCGCCGAGCGAGGCAGCTGTTAGTATCACTTTTATAAGTCTTTGGTATGACTCGGCCGGGAATCGAACCCATGACCTCCCGCATCCGACGCGGACGCTCTAACCACTAGGCCACCAGAGCGGTATGTGGTAAGGTAAACGTATGCCTGATGATATACTGAATGTGTATCTAAATAACACAACATGTGAAACTTGTGCGAGGACATTGTTACTTTTATACTGGTTTACCAGGGTGTACGGAATGTCATTGTCTTCAACCCCAGACAACATGAACCAAATGAATGTATTACATCATGAACTTATTTATTGAATTTCAAGCCTCCCAGTGTTGGGTATGCAGACCATTGTTTCCTATTCGTTACAGTTACCTTCCTGGCAAGCAAAAATAACGATGACGAATCGGCATTGTTTGAATCAAATCTAGTCTTCTTTTGATGGTATAATTTCCATGGATAGTAAACAACACAGTAATTAATTTCAATATATAATAAAATCCTTTCATATTTGTGCATCATAAATTAATCATTTGTATTGTAATTTTTGAAGCGTAGGTTGTCCGCAATAATGTTTAACGCAGTCTTTTCAGTCGTGTAACCTTGTTGTGAACTTTTTGGAGTACTTACACCCCATTAGAATAAATTTTAACAAAAAATACTGGATTTTATATCCGATTATTGACCAGTCATATTCCTATAATTTTATTTCTCAGGTAACACTTGTACTTACGAAAATAAGGACACTGAATGCTGTTGTTCCATATCGAAGAAATGATAATCTGCCATTCTTCTCATCTGAAACTATAAAGGTACTTGTCAATTACATTCGTGGGTCTAAAAATTATATATATATATATATATATATATATATATATATATATATATATATATATATGAGAAAGCCTGCCAGTAGCTTCTCGTGGGTCGGTGGTCCTTCCCGGAGTTTTCCAGGTTTCTTCCTCCACCAGTTATACTGGCCGCCATATATAGCCTATCTTGTGCTGAATAAGGCGTTAAACCCTACAACAACAACAACAACAACAACATACATTCATAGGTACAATGATGATCTGCCCATCAATCTATTTAAATAATATATACAACGCTATCCGAAGTAAATTTTTAAAAATAATCATTCATTTTTGTACGACCTACAGCTATAAGGGTCTGACGGAACCAATGGGTCTTTTTTTCTCATGGACATTGGAACTTCATTTTTCAGTAAGACAACCCGGGGGGGGGGGGGTGAGTCGAATCATCACCGCCATGTGGGCTCTAACCCATGACTGCTGGATTCGGATATATTCTTTCAGGATGAAACGTTTAACCCACTAACTAGAAGAAAATTATATACCGTTAACGTGGTGATAGGAGCTGCACAGAGAATGCAGAGTTTATCCTTGTTTTCAACACTCCCAGCGTATAAAAAACAATAAGAAGGGTGAGATTGAGATACAAAGATTACACTTCATTGCTCTATTCTTGAAATGTTTTCCAAACCATTAACACCCTTCTCGTTTACTTTTTCTTTCTTTAAATTTTATCTGTGTCTATTCTTCGGCGTTCTTCTTTTCCGTCATCGGTATCTTCTTCTTTACAATACAGTCAGTAATCAACGTCATAAGAGTATAAACTAAAAAAAAAAAAAATGTTTAAATGCAGAATGTGTTAGCGGTTTGTTTCTAGATAGCTGAATACCACCTGTGTCTTCCTGCAACCTGATATGTAATGAGACACTAGCTATCTGAATTTGCCAACCGAAAATCTAGATTTAAAATAATAAAGAAATAAAAACTTCAATAAAATAAGTCCAACTTGGTGTATGGTACTAAAAACAGCAAGCGTAATCGATACACCTTTTGCACTGGAGAAATAAGTCAACTTGTAAGATATCCACTAATACGTACCACTTATTTTGGGCCACTATCACCAGAGGCGTAGCGAGGACATATGGCGACCACGGTAAGAACCACGGCAAGAACTAAAATTGCGCCCCTATCAAAGCTTTGAAAGTATAAAAAAAAAAAAAAAAATTGTTCTGCTCACCGATTTTGTGTCTTGCCACACCCTCACTACGCCTCTGACTATCACTCAACCTTAATGACTGAACGTCTGAGTTTAATTGACTAAAATATTATTTACACAAGTTTCAAGCATTTCATCGGTGTTAGTGTTTGGAGTGGTGTATTTATATAACCTTTCAATGTGATATAGGTCAAGGCTAAAGAAGGGCAACAGGTTATATCGAGTATCGCTAGTGGTTCTCAAAGAAAAAGAAGTTTAGCTAAAATTGATTTTCAATGGGATCTCATCCGGATAAATTTCTTGGAATGGTAAAGTCTAGATTGTTTTAATATTCTTTCAAAGTCATCCGGGATTCTTTTATGCTAACTTTTCCTCTGCCCTTTTTTTTAAGTCGAAGCTTTTGTATCTTTCCTTTCAAACTGAAACATTAAGAAGTTTCAAACCCGGTCTTACTGTTAAACACGGAAGTATAGATCTTGCTGATCCAGGGTCCCACCTAAATGTGCTCTAATAAAAATTCAATAGTACGTTCTCTCCACAGGTACTCGTATCGTTCATTACAATTTACCTACAAATCATACATGTACTATAATCCTATGATACGAGCCCCATTTGTTCTATCCGCTCCAAGACGTGAGCATCTTTTTGAACAATACTTAAATATGGTTACACCGTGTAACAATTATTTTTTTTTGTTCCTGGGTAGTAAGCATTATTTCCTAATTGCTTATGCCTCAAAAGTATGTAAAATGGCTATTATTCCCCACAAACTTTGCTTGTGACCAGGACAGTGATATTTTGAAATTTACCTATTTTCCAGAACATTCCAGATAGATTCAGTTCTGAGTAAACTTGGAGTAACTTCTAGAACTTTCTAGAACTTTCCAGTAATATAAATAGTAGTATAAATACAGGGCCTTAAGCCCACCAGTTCAGTTTAGTTCCAGCTGCCTAAGTGGATCCATATCAGCAATTTTCTGAGATGGCATTAACAGGCTGCAAGCATCCGGCAGATGCATTTTGCTATGTCTGCGGCCAATTTATCAAGACAAGAGCGACAAAGTACTCCGTGGAGGCATCTGCTAAGATGTGTGAGGCCTACAAGGCATATTTCGGCATGCCTGTCGGGGATCAAGACAAACCCTGGGCACCCCCATTTCACCTGCGAGCACTGCAAAAAAAAAATCTGGAAAGTAAGATGGACAATTTTTGCTCGAAATTTTATGTTATATATATTTTAAAATTTTTAAAATTGAAAAAGGTTTTTAATTTTATTATGTTTTACAATATTCAATGTTATTGAAAAAATATGTTATATATGAAAAATGTTGCGAGAATCTCTTACACATTAGTCATGGGTGAAATAAATGTATTTTTGTAGGATGGTACAGGAAATGGGAGCCATGAAGTTCGCTATCCCAAGAATTTGGCGGGAACCCACTGACCACTCAAGCAACTGCTACATCTGCATGGTGGACCCTTCCAAACGTCAGACTGGCAAGAATGCACATGCTATCATGTATCCGGACCTTCTTACATCCATCGCCCCGGTGCCACACTGCCCTGAGCTCCCCGTACCCACTCCTCCGGAGAGAGAGCAGCCGTCTTTAGAAGAGGGCAGCAAGTCAGAGTGCGAGGAAGACGTTGTAGATCCAGATGACAATTTCAGAGGTGGAGCTGAGGAGAGAAACCCATACTACGCCAACCACAAAGACCTCAACGACTTTATCAGAGATCTTGGTCTCACCAAGTCCCAATGCCGAGCTTTTGACTTCTAGGATCAAGCAGTGGAATGTGTTGGATGAAAGTAAGCAAGTCGCAGATCAGAGAAAGCGTCACCGAGCTTTTTCCAGCTTCCACCGTCAAGACGGGCTCTGCTTCTGCCACAATGTGACCAGTTTGTTCGAGGCAATCGGAATCGCTTGTAACCAGAATGAGTGGCGCCTCTTCATTGACAGCTCATCCAGAAGCCTCAAAGCCGTGCTCCTCCATTATGGGAACAAGTACCGTCTCTTCCCCTTGCTCACTCGGTGCACCTCAAAGAGGATTACAACAGCATCAAGACCTTGCTGGGCGCCTTGAAGTATGATAAGTAAGGCTGGAGGTCATCGGAGACTTCAAAACAGTGGCATTCCTGATTGGTCTCCAAGGCGGTTTTACCGAGTTTCCCTGCTATCTTTGCCTTTTGGACAGCAGGGACACCAAGGTGCATTACCACAGGCGGGGCTAGCCACAGCGGACCGAGTTCTCTGTGAGGAGGAACAACGTCAATTGGGAGCTACTGGTGGACCCCCGGAAGGTGCTGATGCCACCACTGCACATCAAATTGGGCCTTTTGGAATAATTTGTCAGAGTTCTAGATAAGGAGTCGCAAGCCTTCAAGTACCTTCAAGACTTCTTCCCTAAGCTGTCTGAGGCAAAGGTCAAAGCCGGTGTCTTCGTCGGACCACAGATAAAGAAGATCCTGGAGTGCAATGAATTCCCCAAGAAGCTCACTAGTAAGGAGAAAGCGGCTTGGAACAGCTTTGTCGCAGTGGTTCGGGGCTTCCTGGGAATCAGAAGGCCGAAAACTATGTGGAGCTGGTTGAGAGCTGGTGAAGAACTACGACACAATGGACTGCAGGATGTCCCTCAGAGTCCATATCCTTGATGCTCATCTTGATAAATTCAAGGAGAACATGGGAGCGTACTCGGAGGAGCAAGGCGAGCGCTTCCACCAGGATATACTGGACTTTGAACGCCACTACCAAGGACAGTATAACGAGAACATGATGGGAGACTACATTTGGGGATTCGTGAAAGGGATTTACAGTATAATCGTAAATCTCGAAAAACTACTCACTTCTAAATCTTTTGTGGTCAGTTTTGTATTGCGTTAGTATAAATACATGTTAATTTTGATTCATATGTTGTTTTTTCTGACTTTATGTGAACGAAAAGACACAAATTCGCCCGTTTTCTGATTGGAAAAAGGTAAATTTCAAAATATCACTGTCCTGGTCACAAAAGCAAAGTTTGTGGGGAATAATAGCCATTTTCTATACGTTTTAGGCATAAGTAATTACGAAATAACATTTAGTACCCAGTAACAAAAATTGTGCTACATAGTGAATTGTCACTAGGTGAATAATGCTTGTCCCATTTTAAACTATACATAAATACAAATATCTTAACTCAAACTAAAAGCAGTAACAGGGCGGTTTGTAACTAAGAGTTATCCTTGGTTTTAGCTGGAGTGGGTGGAATTGTTGTCTTATACATGAATCAATCAATACTATGGAAAACTAGTCAAAATTCACAAACAATAGCACGAACAGAAATCAGTCATTGTAGACTAGCCTCTGTAGGTTACTGTGTCTTCTTGTATGTTATGCCTTAGTGAGAACAGGAAATTAAGGGTATACGCCCATCCCTTAAATGAATGGAGAAATGTTTCACATATAAAAGTATAGACATAACACGGTTGATGAAATCTAGTCCCGATTTTGACTGAGAACTTACTTTATGCGGCAGGTCGTTAAAACGTACTGATGGCCTTTAATCTTTTCAACGTGGTGCACCTTTGTCCCATGGGCGATACATAAAGCATATGAAGCGACATTTTGCTATAGGGGACGAAGTGTATGCTGTGCTTGGATAGAATGGAAAAAAGATTAAGTTCCTGCAAAGTAATCTTGTAAAGAATAAAAAAAATGACTAAAATGTAAAATTAGTTTCTTTAGTGATTATCTTTGTACTGGTGCATTAAAATATATTATAGTTCATATTCCTAAAGTACCGACATTACTTACTACGATAAAATCATTTAGTCACACCTTTCCACCTCTATGTGGCTTTATGTATATGTACACTGATATATCCATATCGTATACAGATTAGTTTTATAACACGTTCTCATGGTAGTCCTGTTTACGGAGAAATATCTGCACCAGTTTAATAGTTTGGAACATTCCTCGTTAATTTTCTCACCTGGCGATAGGAATTTACTATCTTCATTTCCATAATAATTTAGTGAACCTCAAAAGTCGCGAAAACAAAACCAAGCGGAAATTCCTGCATGCATGGTGTAATACGAAAATGTCTAATGTGAACTGAAGAGACTGGAGTCATTTACTATTGCCGTTCTGGTTACACAGGCCATACCGGCATTGTGACATCAAAGCTAGGGTCCTGTAATTTTCCTGACGTTTCGTAAGAAACAGGTTAACACAAAATGAGCAATGGGTAAAGACATGGTAAGCGATTTTTATTGATGGAGCCGAAAATGACATTGCCTGAAATAAGGCATATTTATTTCATAACTCAAAAAAAAAAAAATTGTCAACTAATATAATGGATATAATAGGTTGTCAATTAATACAGTAGATATAATAAGTTCCTTTCCAATAAATCTCATTAAGATTTGTATTTTTTTTCTAAGCTACTTGAGGGCAGAATGTTTTTTTTTTTTCTTCTCAAAAGCCGGCGCCTCCTCCCCCCTTCCAGTTAAACTGATCTGTCCCTTATCCAGTTCCGGACACAAGGGGGCATTGTATTGAAGAAGTCTCGTTCAAAGACGAGGCACTGTATATGGATATCCTATTTTGTGCAGGTATGCATTGAAAGCACAGGTTTGGGACGGAGGGCACGAAAATAGTAAATAGTGTACTTTCACAGTAGCTTTGAGAGGGGAGAAATTTAGAAAATATGAATTACAGTGCCAGGAGTTGCATGAAAATATTGCTCCCCCACTGCGGAATAAAACGCAAGCGGGGTTATATTAGTGTCGCCTACAGTAACAACGCTTAAACTTTTACATTACCTGAAGACTGACCATCCGACTCGCTTCTACTATCAGACCTTTTCTTGACCCATTCTTTGGTATCTAGACCTGTGTCTGTGCTCCAAATTTTGTCTCCGTACGTGTCTCGTCCCCTTCCAAAGCCTCTATCCATTTCGAATCCATAATCGGACTCCCTGGAATGCGGTATATGTTGTTGGTACATGGCGTCGCCAGTACACCCCTTATCCTATCATGGAAATTCCCCAATTGACCGATCGAATATCACGTTCCCACACTACCCCGCTTTAAAATGTCCCTGAGAGGCAGCCCCTTTGTTCGACTACTAAACACTCGCTGAACATAAATCTTTATAAGAGCGGCTTGTAAATAGTTTCGATTCAAACATCCGCGTCTGCGCCTTAACTACATTGGAAACTAAATCGGTATCAAGATTAGTTCACTCCTTACTTACAGTTCGTGTTGAAGCATAACATGATAATCCCCAAACTAGTGCTATATGATATCAAGCATTCTGTGTAGGGAAGCACGTTATGTTATTATCCGAGTATGAATAATAGCACAAGGTGACAGTTCAATGGATAGTAAACTAAATAATATTGTGGCAGTTACTCGTGGGAAAATGACAAATAGGTAGAATATTTCCCCGTTGTCATTAATAATAATAATAATAATAATAATAATAATAATAAAATACGTTTTAAAGGCAATTATACCATTTAAAAAGGTAAATAGTTAGGTCTTCAGCAATTTTAAGCCGCGTTGGTTATACATTTAGTCGAGAGGAGTGCATGCTTGCAGCTGATTCTCAACAAGTTAACCATTGGTTTATTGATTTCGCTTGCATGGGCAAGGAATCCTATCTGTTTGAAGGTGCTTGTTCAAAACTGTATTTGAAAATGTTCTGTAATTAAATGACGCGTACTGAGGCGTCCCACTGAAAGTCAGTTAAACAGAGACTGCAAAAAATCTATCTCTTACATTCACTGTTTTTCTCCCACTACTTGGGATCTCATTTCCAGCCGACAATTTCCAGTCTTAAAAGAAACCTCAATTTTATGTGTCACGCAGTGCAAATATTGATTCCTTCTCGACCCTCATCTTCAACATTTGCTGCATCGACAACCAGACATTTTCCTGCCAATAAACATTTTAGTTGTAAAGCCCGTCAAAATGTAAATCAAGTCACAAGTTCAAATGGGAATACTCGAAATAGTATCACCAACAGCTCGTCACTGTACTGTTAGACGATTTCCTAATATCAAAATCGAAAGATATCCCTGATGTAACAGGATGAAGCTGTGTTGGGATTGAACTTAGCAAGGACATTGAAAGCAGTTTCGTCAAAGAGATGACTGTTTATAAAATATAAATGAACGATGAGTGAATCTGTCACTATTTATAATGCAACTGAATGATGAATGAATCAGTTACTATTTATAATGTAACTGAACAATGAATGAATCTGTAAGTTAAACAATGAATGTAACAGACTGATGCGCGCCGAGTTCAACTAACATCGGGAAAAGATCGCTCTCCTAAAACGGAACTAATCAGAACATGCAACTAAAACGAGTTATCAAACAAGAATCGGATCACAGAACTTATAAGCAGATATGACTAATATATGGATCTATCACAGTGTATGATCATTGTATAGAATTTATACCCAAATATGAACACTGTGTGATTATATCACTTAAGGTGATCAAAATGTAAAATCCGCACAAAAATATGAACAATGTATGTTTTATCCACAAGTAGGATGTATTATTATTGATTTTTCACTCGTATAGCGATATTGAATTATTGATTTTAATACTGATTTATAAAATGGAACATGCGTATCTTGTGGCGTCCAGATGACGAGCGTGATTTCCGGTTCCATGGCTTTGGTGGAATGGTCAGTGTTCCCTTGTTCCCTACAGGCCCGTTGAGCATTGGATCTTGCTCAGTAAGTCAATACCATTCTCCTAGACAACGTCACCGTCGACAGCACTATGCAGGTTGCATAAAAGCTCAGAGTTCTGCGACTCCCCGTCACGAAACAGCTAAAAACATAACGACTGAGCGATGTAGAACAGGAGACTACGTTAAGTACAAATGCAATGATATGCATTACGCATGGGAGCACATGAATTGGCTTTATTACACATTGCATCAGAACTACTGCAAGAGATTATTATTAGAGATTATTATTATTATTATTATTATTATTATTATTATTATTATTATAGTAACCAGGTTCGTACATCAGTCTGTGTCCGACAAGAATAATCTCACTGAATTATACGAACTCGAACATCACTCATCCTTTAATCCATGCAACGAACAATTGAATTCATTTTGTTCAGTTATAAAAATGGCTAACTTGAAACAGACTATAGTCTACCTAAGAGCGTGATGTTATGTCACATGCGTCTATCTATTCGTAACATTTTTAATATATTATGAAACGTCTAATATATAAAACAATAGTTTAACACACACACACAAAAAAAAAAAAAAAAAACGGATAGCAAGAAAGCATGCAATTTAATATTTCCCATACTTGTACAGGTGACGATTACTTCCGTAAAGGTTATTGGTGTGTCTCAGGAACACACAATCCATATCTGGTCTGGTTGGATAGAGCCCACTGTAAGATATTTTGCCTAACATGCTTTTTATTTTGTAAGGAAGCCATCTGTAAAGGTTACTGCTGCATGTCTTTTTCAATATGCAATAAAAACCTGGTTTGGTCCGCTGAAAGATATTTTGCCTTAGTTTTTTTTATATTGTTCCGTATATGTAATTAAATTGCTTGTGTTAGTTTTAAAATTCTTTTTTATTTTATTTTTGCTTCATTACATTTTATTGCAATGATTATTGCAGGGATTCGAAATTCTTTTTCAGTAATTCTGTTCATCTAAGACGTAAAACGTATTACATTAGTAATATTTTTAGTTTACCTTGGTCCGCGGTAGTGTAAGCGCTACGCTAATACGATTGGCTGTTTTCAAGGTCGTTTTCGGCCTACGTGTTAATCTAAATAAACAATGTTTTATTTTTAAATTTATTTTAGAGTGATAGTCTAGTTCTTAGATAGGGCTACGTGCAATTTGGCAAATATCTTATTGCGTGTTTCAAGTGTTAGGAGACATCGTAGTCTGTCTCGCGAGAACGGGATGATAATTCGGGTGAATATATAACCCTTTCTGAGCGCTCGTCAGTCAGTTGTATTCCTGATACCTAGAAGGCAGGATAGGTTATTTTATTGTTGAAACCAGATTGTTTTTGAAATTCATTTGTGTTTGGAATTTAATAATTTATTCTCTAGAAAACCAAACAAGTGTGCTGTTTTATAAATTCTGGGAGAAAGAAATTCAGTGGAAATTTATTCTGGAATTATTCGGAAACAAACTGATTCAATTGAGGAATTGTTGATATTTGTACAAGGACCACATCTGACGTCATCGCCTTTCATTTTGGTACGTCGTCGAGATTCGAACCTGGATTCTAATAGAACTATTTAGTGATAGGACTTGTATTTTTCATTCTTAGGATTAAATTTTGGATTATATTCGCAAACCTTAGGTCCTATTTTTCAATTTTTACATTGTTTTCTAGGGAAATAAATTATTTTGTTAAAATATACAAAGCTTGTTGTCTTCACTTTTTTCTCTTGTTATTATTGTACGAGCCTACACGTAACAATATCTGTTCAGGAAACTGTCTGTAAAGATCATTGGTGTGTGTCAGAAACAAACAATCAACACTTGGATTGATTGGGCAGAGTCCACTGCAAGATATTTCTCAACATACAATCAATACTTGGTCTGGTGGGCAGAGCCCGCTGTAAGGTATTTTGCCTTCCATGCCCTTTTTGCTGGTCAGGAAGCCATAGGTATACTGGACAGCTTCCTGACACACGCAGCATTGGGTATACCGAACTTGAAATAACCACGGCTAAAAATAAAACATCCGCGGGTAATGATGTACGCGGCAACGAAACCAAAGTATATATTCATCATATGTAATGCATAAATATTTTACTACATACAATTTCGTGACTCGACAAGTACAAGTCTGCTGTTAAGCATTATGCCGTAAGACCCACGTGCCGTATTCATCCGATAACTCACAAACAGACACCCTTTATCTTGCTGCCATCCTCACCACCCCAACCCGGCCCATAGGAATGCATTCAGGTTCTAACACATCTTCGCTAGCTAAGGTTCCGATGTGACAACCCTATCTACACCTTGGCGTATCGAGCAAATATTTATGTGCTTCGGGTCTGTTAATTTCATTGGTTACGTCGGCAAGCCACCGGATCCAGTCAAAATTAAGTTGTTTAAATTTCAACACTGTTACTACATGATCGAAGCATGGGAAGCACACTACTTGAATAGACTGATAAATAAGCAATTTTCCAGTGCCGGTCCGTGTTTGCACAAATACCTTTCACTCCAATACACCTTGAATGGATTCCCTCTGATACGTAGTCATAGTTTCGATGTTAAACTTACAAAGTATCCTTTTTATGTCAATTGCCCCCACCGTTTTCGGCTGATATACAATGCACCACTCTCTTGGTTAGTTGGCATGACATACTAAGAGAGACAACTCATGAAATGCAATAGATGTCGCTAGGACAAAGCATCAATGTATCTGTTCGATCCGCCAGGGTGTAGATAGGGTTATGGTATCGGAACCTTGGCTAGCGAAGATGGTTCTAACAATACCGTGCACATATATACACCCAAACCGTAACTTCAGGGTTTCGGTCTCTACCACAGACATCAAGTTGATCGAAATATTATTTATGCAAGGAATAGAGTGTTCCACGTCATTTGTTTCTTAGAAAAGGCCTGGGCAATTGTGAATAAGATGACCACGTGTGTCTGATCACGTATTTGTCGTGTATGATGTAGCAGTTGGCCATATCATTTGGCAAGCTTATGAAATATTGTAAGAACACAACTAAATGTAGCGTTATCTCCCAACCTTTATATTTTGCCGATTTTACCCGTTTTACTAGTTAGATGCAAATTCTTTCCAAAGATTAAGACATAATTCATATATGAATGCTCATAAGAGTAATTGCACTCGATCAAGTTAACGATGACAAACTTATTCACCGACCTTAATCGTAATGGATGAGAATTGGCTCAGCCAATCAAATGCAAGATCACCGCCTTAAGATGCATAAAACTCATTCAATACAGAACCTAAGATCATGATCGTGCAAGGTAATTTACGAAACTTTAATAAAAACGATCAAAATTCAGTGTTCAGAGTGGTAACAGACTATGCCCACCTGATACAAGATAACCTCAAAAATATGCGTAGATCTGGCTCATAATCAAACTCGTCCAGCATCTTGACAGGACAACATATGGCCCCATGAGCCAAATAACGAGTCCACAGATGGAACTACTAACGTTTTAACGGCAATACTGGATGCAAAATTATCGCAATTTTCATTTAGTAACCAGCTATGTATCATAATAAATCTTTTGCTGAAAACCCCATGTCAATATGACTATCCATTCAGGAGGAGTAGTAATAGCAAGAATTTTAAGATGGCCACCATGGTTTCCTTATTAGATGTCAGGTCGGCATCATTTAAATTTAGGACCAACTAGACACCATAAAAAGTTTTCTGGTGAGAATCCCATGACGATGACATTCCGTTTAGCAGAAGTAGCGACAACAGTATTTTCAAGATGGTAGCCATATTGGATGTCAAATCAGCACCATTTCATTTAGGATCAATATTTAGTCTTGTGGTGAAAAACCTATGTCCATATTGTGCAATTTCCCGGTCGCCAGAAGGAGAAACTGGAGAGGACGTAGGTGAAGCCCCCTAGGGGAACCAGGTCAACCGCGAAGCTAAAGGTCGCCAGACGGGAAAAGGAGTGTCCGGCCGACAATAAAGTATTGGCCTGCTAAGTCCTTAAAGGAGCAAGGATTATGTTGTTCCTTTCTGGGGGTACACGAACTCGCCCAAGGTAGGTGAGGACGTTCATTCCTATATGAATGAAATCCTGAGAAGGAATGAGCTCTGACTTTTCTAGGTTCGGCACGTTATCGCCACATCATTGTGGACCAACAGCGGGACAAATGTTGTAAGTGGGACTCTGCTGTTGTTCTTTAGCTGCCAGTCGTCGAAGTATTGTAGCAGGGAGATCCCCTAAAACCAGAAGCAAGCGACTACTACTCGCATCACTCTGGTAAAAAAAAGAAAACAAACAAAAAAGCCCCCTCCTCCCCCCTAAATGCCTAGACTAGGAAAACGTCCTGTTCGGTGCAAGAAAGAAAGAGACATCTCCTGTGCGGAAGAAAGATCGGGATTTGAAAGTACCCATCCTAATGCCTCTGGGATCGAAATTAATGCTAATCAGCTGTCCAGCGGTTAGTGATTTTTTTCCAGAAGTCACTAATCCGTTGGGACCGTAAAAGTTACCACCGGTCACCCATCATAAATTATGAATGTAAGAAGTGGTCGTGAGTCGGCATTATCTTTAAACTGTTAAGTGATCTGCTTATTAAGTTGAGTACCTACCAACATCCTGTAGCTGACAAGGTACAATAAACGCTCGCAGCCAAATGGGCAGGTTTTAAACCACTCATCCACTAATCAAGCAAATCAGTGCGATTATTGTCAAAATAGTCTTATCGCACGTCGCAATAGTCTATTGTACCGCGCCACTAGCACGGATCTCATTACCAGTTCCGGATTAAACCCTGTGGAAGCCCCTAGGCAGTCGAAATCTCGGGGCCCCCCTCGCAAATTATCTCCTAATACATTTCAATTCAATATTATTTTGATCCGTTGTCGCGGGGCCCGTAAAAGGCGTGGGGCCTATAGGCCGTTGCCTACTCTGCCTATTTGGTAATCCGGCACTGCTCATTACTGATGATAACAAAATATATAGAGTCTCCGGCTAATATTGATCAATCCAAGAACGGTCGCGTTCGCCAACTCAATAATCCAGAATAATATTTAACAATGTATTCTAATAAACATTGTGCGGTGAAAATTATAAACGTGGAAGTATCTGCAAGGTGTGCAGACGACACCGAAACTGTAGAAATTAGATGGCAAAAGAGGAGCGCGATGGCACATATGACCAAGTGAACAGTTGTTGTTGTTATAGGGTTTAACGCCATTTCTCAGCACAAGATAGGCTATTTATGGCGGCCAGTATCAATGGTGGAGGAAGAACCCGGGAAAAGCCCGGAAAGAACCACCGACCCACGAGAAGCCACTGGCAAGCTTTCTCACGTACCCACATTGGCCGAGCCCGTGACTCGAACCCACGCAGAGGTGAGATGGCAGTGATCCGTAACGGTGAGCGCTTTAGACCACTCTGTAAATATTATAAAACTTTCTAGAAAAGGAACATTGTACATTTGGAATGGATGGGAGTTTTCCATGTTGGAAAAAGGAACTCTAAACAACAGCAATAAGTGTTGTGTTGCAGATATTTAGTGTGTTTTCATGACAAAGCTTATCAAGCACAAAAATAGGCCACCAGAACTACTTTGCACATCAAAATACCTTTTCATATGACACCTCTACATCATTTTAAACATTGTATATGAATAAGGTCCCAAAATTTAATTATCAACCAATTTAACAAAAAAAGTCCTTCAAGCATTGAAAATAGGTCAAGGTTACCTAGCTATGACATGTTTCAGTTACTCTTTTCAAGATATACATACCAAATCTGATGTGTGAAGGTGAAATATGGTACAAGTCATGGATTGTATTAAAAATGAACCTCTAAAATGACAAAGGTCTTTCAAGTGTTAAAACAGGTCACAATGACTTACTGTGCTGTGGTTGACTTTACTTGAGATGCATCTACATGTCAGTTTTGAAGAGCATCAGAGATACAATGGTCTAAGATAAGGATAGTGCAACAAACCCATAAAAATGCAAGCCAACCATGCAAGTAAAATAGGTTAATGTGAGCAACTTGTAAAGTTGCATCAATCTTCCCATGAAGCATCGATAAACAAGTTCTGAAGAGTGAAGGTGAAAATAGATCACAAGTGTTACGAACAAACCATTAAAACTGCAGGTCACTAATTATTAAATAAAGGCTGGAGTAAACTTTTTATGGTTTGAGATCTTTTCTTTGGATGCATCTAAATACCAAATGTAATGGTGAAATAGGGCCCAATATACAGAGTGTTAGAATATGGAACGAATGAACACAGACAAATAGTATTCATCCTGGGATTCATGTGCATGCCAAGTGCAATACATAGGTGTGGTCCAAAACATAAAGGGTGTTAGGCGCATGTAACAAATGAACAAATAGACAAAGAAATGAATAAGACACTTTCAACTCTTCCTGGTTAAAACTTGAAGAAACCTTATTTCATGATGTAACATGAAGAAATGGGGGGGGGGTATTCTTTGTCAAATATTCATGTAACAAAACCAAAGATGCTTATAGAGTTTAAAATTGAGAAACACAAAAACTGGACTGATGAACACAAAACATCTAGAACAATGTGGATTACCCCTTTCTGAAATGGCTCTTACCTAAATTACTGAATGATTAAGGAAATCAAATAAAGTTTGTTTGCTACTGAGACATAATTAGGTTCAAATACTTAAAATGTTTTAAAGTGAAATTTCCAATGCAAGAATTAACCATTTTTCAATCAGACTGGGACCTAACTCAAATTTTGGAAAAAAATAATGTGAATTTCACCTAGATCCTCCTGATATTAGGTTTCTATCAAATTTGTTCAAGAGCAAATTTCTATATAACACTGAAACCTTACCGGGTCTGTGCAGTTGGCTTGTTAGGAGTAATCAGCGGAACAAACAATATAGACCCTTATCTGCATGCACATTATGCCACGACAAATCTGGATCTTTGTTGTTTGCAGTTTTAATAGACTTATAAGCGAGTACGTACAGTAGATCTTTTTATTTGGAGACCTATACTAATGGTGACTGCAGTTCATTAAGTCTTTCAAAAATGGAAGATAATTTCATGACATATGGTACATACAGACAAATGGACTAACAGGACATCTCTCCTCCACAGAATATGAGGCAATGGTGCAAAATAAAGTTAATGTGTAGTGACTTGGTAACAGTGACCACCAACTGGATGCATGAGTAACACACCACTCTCTCCATTAGCACACACCATAAATTCCTGAATCCTCCTCTTATGTCTATGCAAGTGTGGACCTCAATGTTATTCATACAGCGAAAAGGCTAGAAAAAAAGGCTTCTATTTGCTCCACATTTAAAAATCACCACCAAAATTGGTAAAGGACAACTCAATATATCACTCATTTAATAACTAAAGCTTGTATGACATGTTGGTCAGTATAACTGGTGGAGGAAGAACCCAATGGATACCTTGGTAAGAACCACAACTCATGGAAAGCCACTGGCAGATTTCTCAAATACCCACACTGGCTGAACCCCGAGACTCAAACCAACAGGGACAGAGGTGAGATGGCAGTGATTAGTAAAGGCAAGCACTTTAGACCAATCTGCACCCATGACATTACATGAAATTCACAACGTTTGATAGAAATCATGTGTATATATTGCAAGACTGTCTCTTCAACAAATATATTTTCTCGAAAACTATCAATATATGATGATATATGAATCAATGAAAATGTCAGGAAATATCTACTGACTGCAACATGGTAAGAAACATATATTAAAATCTTGTAAACTAAAATTTGTTTTAATATCCTTTTTCTTAAATTTGGTTTCAGTCCAATCCTCATCTACAGAAAACTTGTAAAGAGTCAGTCAACTACCACAATGATGCCAACTAGTGCTTCCATGAGAAAATTTTAAACATTTATTCTGTGGTTAAGCTGAATTTATTCTGACAAATGCTGTGAACTTAATACTCCTTTTTGGTACAAAGTAATTAACAGATTGACTCAGTCAATTACAATAGATAAATAGTGCAGACATCATAGTAATTTGTGTGTAGGGTCAACCTAATTTCTTTTCAAAATTACACTGAAGACAATTCTAACATTTTTGCCTTATCTGTGGATAGTTCTTCAAATTTGCAGGTATACATTATCTGAAAAATTTACCAAAACACGTTTTGTCTTTTTCTTCCTGCTTGGTTCCCTTTTCTTCCCTTCTCAATCTATAGTAAATGTCATACAGGTCATGTATGCATTCAACACCAACCATTTCAGTAATGGGCATCAATTTTTAGAATTTGATTCTACATACCTTTAAGGTGCAAGTATTCATTTGGATTCTAATACATCCACATTCCTTTGGAAGGTCATTATTTAGATGCCCCAAGAAGTGCATATGGCAAAATCAAGGTTAAAGTACCTAGACACTTTTGGACAAAATGAACCCAAAGGTGTGATCCAGTACAATCCAGATTGAATGTTGAGTGCTGTGATGTCACTATGAAAGCTACACAAATTGATAAATGAATTCATACTAACCTATAATGTGACGATTCCACTAGACATGCTCTTTACTTGACCAATGTTTAGTAAATGGCCACCTTTCTAAAAGATCACAGAGATATATAACTTTTGTCTGGAAGTATCGTGTTGATAGTTAAGGTACAGAGCATTCAATGATCAGGATTGAAAAAAACTTTGGTTAAAGAAAATTTGTGTTAAATTTTAAAAGAACAATTTATATTTAATTTAAAATGAGTAAATGCGCATACATGACACATGTGACTTTTACTATAGACAGTGTTCTGGAATTGTACAAGTGTAGCGTGCTGCTGGCCATGAAATGACAACAGTTGTACTCAGTCACTGTCACGTGCTTTTCAAAAAGTTACATTAAAAATCACTATCTTTAGGAATTCACCAGTGCTAACACATTCATGGGATTGACTCCAGCAGTCTGAGTTCAATTCTAGCAACCGGACTGATATATGAATTGTGAGTGGAGTCTACTGCAATTCAACTTGATTTATCAATGCCTCTGTGTAACTTTCTGACTTTAATTCACTTCTGGTCTAACATCCATAAATACTAAAATCCACTGGATGAGTATTTGTGAAGGATAAAAGGTTACAATTCTCATGTTTCAGTGAAAGATGCTAGCATCTCCCTACACCAATTGCCAACCAAAATTTCAGTCTCCCACACGTCCTTAAGTCCTCACCTACACCACAGTCAATGTTCATGAGCTTTTGCATTTTATTTATTGGCAGACACTTAATGAAACTTGATAAATGGAGCAGTCCTTTCCCTCAATAACTCACAAACAACTGTAAATGCAAGCCATTCACAAAGTTCAATCAAGAACTTACTCTAGAACACAAGTTATTCTGCAAAATCCAACTTTCTTTCCAACAATGATCATGACTTTTACATCCAAAACCATTCAACACCTCAAATACATGCCCTTCATAGATACTGGTTAAAGGACATGGTCAAGAAGAAAATGTATGCAAAAAACATTTTCTTTCTTTTAGTCACCGTTACCTTGACATTTGACTTTCACCCTAAAATATATAGAATTCTTCTTTACCCAAAAGTGCAAGCTATCCACAAAGTCTGGCCCAGGTCTCTGATGTAGATCAAATGGTATTGTGCATTTTATTCTTTCAGTCACAGTGACTCTGACTTTTCAAGATTTTGAGTCCAAAATTAATAGGGTTCTTTATTAGCCCAAGTGCAAGCCATACACAAAATCTTGACACAGTAGAGGAGGATAACTTGAATTATTGTCTGACAACAAAGCTGATAAAACATAGATGGAACACATCATAACATAACATGCTCTTCCTTACAGTGGGTGTATAAAAACTTGACATTTATAAGATACATTCTTTGCTCAAATTATCACACAAACAAATATTTCCATAAATGCATTTACTAAGTAAGCATTACAAGTATTACAAAATCAAGCACTTAATTTCAATAATCAAGAACATTAAGTAATCAAGAACAGATAATTAATGCAGTGTGTCAATCCACTGCAACTATGGCTAATTTGTGATCATGGACCTTGCATCTTTAACGATGTGTAAAAACAAAAAGCAACCAACACCATCTTTATCTATACATAACCTCAGTTAAATTGATAACTACAGTCTGAATCTCACTAGTGTGTCAGTAATATCCAGGAGGAAAAAATTACCAATGCAAGAAAATGATTTTCAACTGTATGAATATTTGTGGGGGGAAGAAAATCAAACCCTGAAGAAATACTGAAATTTAAGTTTTTTATATACAACAAAATTAATGACTCTAAAGGAATAGCTCCTTTCCAAAGAATGAAAAAAAAAACTTAAAATTTTTTTTTAAATATTTGAAAAAAATCCAATTGCTTTCATCTTCAAAATTTTCCGGAGGAAACCAAATCTATCATAAATCTTTAAACTGCAAGACTAGGGCTAACAAGAACAGGATGAAGTGATACAAAAAAAGGAATGAGAAAGCTCGATTTATTATTAGAAACTGATCTTTTTATACATACTGCAGTGACCAAACCAAAACTGAACATGCCTTAGGGCTGTTCAAATATGTGGGGAGGAGGTTTGGAGGGTAGTTAATCAAATCTGAATTGAGCAGATGAACACAAAACATTTAGAACAATGTGGATTACCCCTTTCTGAAATGGCTCTTACCTAAATTACTGAATGATTAAGGAAATCAAATAAAGTTTGTTTGCTACTGAGACATAATTAGGAAAATAGCTTTTCTGCATTATTTGCAGAAAATACTGAAAACATCTGTGTTATTAATTACATAATCCTTTAAAGAATGAAGATGAATACTGCAGGGTATATGCACTTTTGATTAAAAAATTCTCTTGCTCTTGTTGTCTGCCATATAACTTGCTCTTGTTGTCTGCCATATAACATTCAACTGTATGCCATCCTACCTGCCGTGTATAACAAAAAGTGAAACAAACCAGGAGACCCTTGAAGCGACTGACCCTCTAGTGAATGAAAAGAATTTCTTGGAACACAAGAGAGGTCCATTTCTTCTTTTTAACTAGAGTATTGAAACCATCTCTGATATTCCTGAGAAAGTGCAACACAAAAAAATTTAGTAACAAAACTATTTTCTCACATTTAAGAAAACATGTTCATAAGATACCTTAAGTGGAGTACAAATTACTTTGCTATGGCATTTGACTCTGAACCCGATATCATCAATAGAAGATTAATGAACTTGTAGTTTATGTGAAGTTCAATTGCCAAGTTTCATTAACTATATAACCTATATTATGGGAAAAGAATGTCAGTAAAGTCATTTCTTATGGAGAAGCAGCCATTACAGGATCTGTCAAGTTTTTCAGCTGGGAGGGGGGGCACACTAACATTTTTATTTAGGACAAATTGCATACAGCGAGAAGTGTTGTACTGAAAACCACATATCAATATGACCATACCTTAAAAAGGGCATGTGATAACAAAGTTTTTAAGACTACCACCTTGGCCATTGTGTTGGAGGCCTGATCAGTACCAATTTTATTTAGCACCAACTAGATATCACAAGTCTTTAGTAAAAGCCCATGTCGAAATGACCATCTGTTTAGAAGAAAAATGTTATAACAAGATTTGCTAGATGGCTACCAAGGAAGTCAGACTGGAGGCCTGATTAGCATGATTTTTGTTTACTAGCAACTAGATAAAATAATCTTTAGTGAAAACCGCATGTCAAAAGGACTATCCATTCAGGAGAACAAAATTTCAAGGTGGCCACCATGAGGTCCATATTGTATGTTGGGTCAGCATCATTTTCATTTAGGACCAACCAGCAACAACAAGACATCTTTGGGCAAAAACCTTATGTCAGAAGGGCCATCTGTATAAAAGCAACAATAACAAACTTTTACAACCATGTCAGGTCACATCAGCACCCTTTTTTTTAATGCAGACACAACAATCAGTTCATGAGTGATAGACAGTTTTTAAAATAGCCACTGGTGTACATATTTTTCATTTGAGATGGCATCATTTTCGACTAGTTCAGGTTAAGTAGCAATATCAAGTTTTCATGACTGCCATACCGGATGTTTAGAACCAATCAGACATCATAATTAGTCTGTTGTTTTTGTTGCGAGGTTAACACCATTTTTCAACACATAATAGGTTATACATGGCAGCCAGTTTAAATTCCGTAGGAAAAACCCAGTTAGAACCACCAACATATGGGAAGCTAATGGCAAGCTGTCTCTCTCACACCACATAGACTGAGCCTGATTTCAAACCCATGCTGACAGATCTGTAAAGGCAAGCACTTTAGTCAATCTGGCCACCTGGGATTAATTAAACTTACAGAAAACTCCATGCTGATACAATCATCTCCTCATTATGAGTTGTGACTAAATGTTCAAGACGACTTACATTTTGGATATACTGGGGCATGTCTGATGAGCAGCACTGTTGTTTCGGACCAACTAGGTATCATAAGATGTCTTTATGTGAAAATGACATGCTAATATGACTGTCAGTTCAGAAGAAGTAGAGATAATTTTTAAATCATATATAGCCTTTCTGTGAAAATCCCATGTTGAAACAACCATTCAGGAATAAAAAGAAGAGATTTTCGATGGATGCCATGGTAGTCAGATTAGGTGTCCATTTTTCAATTTTTACCAAATAGACTCCATAAGAAATTTTTCAGTTTTAACCCAATGTTGACATGACCATCTGTTCTGGATGAGTAGGAATGATAATTCATTTTATGGTGGCCATCTTGGACATCTGAAGGATACAATTTGGGGGGGACTAACTAGATACAGTAAAAAGTCTTTCCTCTGAAAACCCTATCTTGATTTGATCACCTGTTCAGCGAGATAGATCTCAAGGTTATCCAGATGACCATGGTGTCCATACTGCGTGTCAGATCAGCAAAATTTTTACTTAGGACCTATGAGCTTTAGTCATCTTTTAGTGAAGACTACACATGACCATCACTTCAGGAGTATTAGCAATTGGCTTTTAGTGAAGGCCACACATGACCATCACTTCAGGAGTAGTAGCAATTGGCTTTCAGTGAAGACCACACATGACCATCACTTCAGGAGTAGTAGCAATAGTTCAAAACAATGAAATTCTTATGAATATCAATTGACTAAAATACCAAAGTTAGTGAACACATTAAGATCTCCAATTCATCCGTATCTTCGGAAGCCATATCTGTGTGTGTTGGGCCCCTTTGTCCAATCAAATCCCCATAGAAAGTTGTATTGATTCCTGGAGATACTAACAAAAATTTGAAGTGTGTACAATGAGCTCAACTGCATTATAGCACTCCATCAGAAATTTCAAAACCAATTTTCTATACAAAAGAAATAAAAGAAAACATTTCAGGCTGAAAAATCACAAGTAATGCATTATAAAGTATTAACTTACAAACTACTTACAAACTGTCAACACTTTTACAAAAAATACATCCTGTAACATCCCTAAATCCACTTCATATATGTAACTAAAAAGTGCTGAAGTCTCTTTCAGCAAGTAAAGATTTATAGATCAATGTAAACTAATAACAGAACTGGTACTGAACTACTGAGGCTTTAAAAATATTTTCATTGCTACTTTTCCTCCACAACACAAATCTATTATGTTACAACAAAATATGCACTGTCCTGTGAAGGAAATTTGATTCTGATTTGTCACTGAACACAAGATAGGTGTACCTGATTATTTGGTTACTGCTTTATCAAAAGCAGCAATCTCGGCAGTTTTAGCAATAATCTAAACGCAATGTCATTGTATATGAAAAAGTAGAACAATAATAAGATCTTGCGACTTGTCATCACTGTTCAATTGTACAAAAGAACAAGAAAAAAAAACATCAGTAAAGCAGAATGAGAAAAAAAAAAAAAAACACCAATTGTATAGCAAAATGAGGAAAGATTAGCTTTTTGTTACCAGGAGATAAAACTAATTTTAATGAATACTTACCAATAACTATTGAGTTGCTTACCTTTTGGGGTAAGGTGGGGCAGAAATTACCTTTAGCCATTTAAGAAAATTCCATCCATCTGTTAGATCACAAGTTCTATTAGTTCAGAACTGGAAAGAACAGACCCATTCTGTCCCCCAGCCCCAAGCCTTAGAACAATATGCAGTAGATGTCCTCTTCCTCAGGGACACTGGCTACTTGCTGGACATCAGTGCAGTGAGAGTGGGACATCCAGCAATAGCAAGGCAAGTATTATATCATTAAAATTAGTTTTACGCCCCAACCCCACTATATGTTGATATCAGTAATAAAATACTTGTCACTAAATTTTCCAGAGCAGCAGGAGACTAACAGCCTCAAACTGGTATAAAACTTATATAATCACACTTATGGTAGGAGTGTACTCTATTATAAGTTGGCATCAGCTTGTGTCTATTTTTATACCACAACTACTGGTCCCAAGAAAACACCTCCCCTCCAGTGTGCCAAAGAGCATAGGCTGAAGGAGAAGAATGAAGAGTGTGATCAGCACAACAAGGCTTTTATAATATCCTCCAATGACAAATGACTGGTTGAGTGTCACTGCCATCATGCAGTTCTCAACACATCCTCAAATGACCCATAAGGCAGCAAAAGCTCAAACTTCATGGCCGTTAAACTCCATGAATGACAGGTCCCTCAGTAAGGGACTGATAAGTCTTCTTGATTGTGTTGACAATCCACTTGGAAATTCTTGATCAGTGGAGCCTTTAAGAGGAAGAAAAAGACACTTCCTACCCTTTCTTCTCCCTTTAAAAGTGACCAAAAAATGCTGTAAAGTTGGGCATAATAGTCTACATTGATCTTCATTCCAGCATGTATACATCTGAGTCTGGGGATCTCTATAGGGACTGAAGCTAATGAATGAAGTTGTAAACAACCTGCCAAATACATAAGGCATGAAGCCTGCTCTTTCATTTTGCAGACACTAATAAGAAAAAACAGTATAAAAGGGCAAGATTCTTGAAAGAAACTTTTAATAAATTTACCAAGAAACAAATTTTGGTATACTAAGTATTGTCAGATATCATCACTGTAGACTTAAACATATGTGCAAACACTCACATAATCACAACCAAAAAGACATTACATAGCAACATACACTAATTTTCTGTCCTTAAAATCCACTGGATGGCAAAACATAGACTTAATTAGATGTAGTCTTTGCTAATCTCAATAGCTCAATAGAGGTTTTAAAGGTAACTGAAGTGTCATTAGCTCTGATTGTTGCACCCAATCGAGACTGGATTGTATAGGCAAAAACAAAGGTCACGTAAATTTCTGTATATGAATGGGAAACAAACCCTACTCTAGGAGTCTGGAAACATCCAAAAATAACTGATCCTTAATTTAAAATAGGAACCATTATGACCTACCCAACTGTAGAAAGGGTATACATAAAAAGGGCACTCTGAAAAATAAAACAGTCTAACAGTATGGAAAAGCAGATATGAATGTCCAAATGCATCTTGGACATCAGAAAACTGAAATTTTTCAAGTACACAACTGAATTCAACTGAATATAAATGGCACCATTCAAAAAGTGGATGACTACTGCACATAGGCCTATGGCATGGGTGAGAGACTGGGCTGGTGTTCTTTCTTGTTCTGGACTACTGTTTCATTAATTTCTGTCTAATTGGAGTATCGTATTTTCTTGTACAGACGAGAGTATTTCTGTTCAGGAAAGATTAAGCAATGCAATAGTGACAGGTACTGTGTTTACTGACAATAAAAAAAGGTTTATACACATACTGAAGGAAACACAATTATGTAATAATGCCCATGATAAAATACAAAAATACTAGGTTTCCTTAAACAGAAAAGACATACATAATGCATCAGAGGCATTAGCAATGAGTGCATAACATAGATCAGTTCTCACTACAATTACCTTGGCATCGTTTTTAACAGAGGAACCTCTACTGAGAGACCAAGTCAGGGGAAATGGAACTCAGGGCCATGAATCCTCTAAATGAATAAGCAGAATGCTGGAAATCCAACTCATTCAAGGTCTCATTAATATAAATACAAATCTTATTGAAATCTAATCTTCCTGTGGAAACTTGCTTAGTGACAGGCAATCAGGGGCCATAAATTGTGTAAATACTGTGTGAAATGCTATCGATGCCTTGAAAACAGGTATGTACTGTTACTTAAGTCACACAATGTTTTGTGTTTCATTCAAATTTATCACTGAACACATGATTATTTGACTAATGCTTTATCAAAATCAGCAATCTCCGCAGTTTTAGCAATATTCTAAATGCAAAGTCATTGTATATGGAAACAAAGTGGAGCAATAACAAAAACTTGTTATCACTGTCCAACTGTACAGAAAATTAAGGCAAAAACGATGAGTAAACCAGAATGATGAAAAAAAAGCCAAAAATACAACTGTATAGCAATGAGACAAAATAAAAAGGTTCATTCACATGTTGAAGAAAATACAAGCATATAATAATGCCCATGATAAAAATATACTTGGGTAGAAAGATATTATGTAACGAAACCAGAAAACACAAGACATACTTTGTGAATAAGAGGTATTAGCAACGGATGCATCATAAAAATCCATGCTCACTATGATTGCTTTAAACCCAGGAATCCACGCTGAGAAAGCAACACTGGAGAACTGAAATTCAGGGCAATAACATCGCTACATGATAATGTACAAATCTGGAAATCCAATTTGTTCAAGGACTCGCCAATATAAAGATGTAAAACACATCTGGTTGAAATAATTTCTTTTGTGACATTAAGCTTTGGATAGTAAGATGGGAAATCAGGGCCCATAACTTGTGCAAATACTGTTGTGAAATGCTGGACATGAAACTTAGTCAAGGTCTCGTGAATAAATCACTGCATGCCAATCTGGCCAGAACAGAACCATTCATGGTTAAGTGCTACTGCAGAAACCCAAGTCAGGAGGAGATAATCAGGGCAAAACAATATTTGTAGATGACATCATAAAACGCTACAAACCAAACTCAATTAAGGTCCCATCAATCGATAGCTGCAAATCAAATTTGGTTGATATCCAACAATTTTCGGTAAAGTAATGCTGCAGAAACCTAAAAACACAAGGATAATCAATCAGGGACACAGCATCTATAAATGATGTGTGGAAAGCCGAAATGAAAGGATTCTAGGTTCATCAATATAAAGCCACATGCCAAATTTGGCTGAAATGCAACCAGTTTTTGATAAAGTGGAAACAAGAATAGGAGGACGGACAATCATGAAGTATAATTGCAAATGATGTGCAGTGCTGGAAATTCAACTCATTAAGGTCACAATGATATAAAGCTGCATGCCAAATTTCCTTGAAATCAAACAGTCCTTGGGAGGAGTCTGGCAGTCAGTGGCCATACTTCTTGTAAATCAAGACAAAGACAGATTACAGTTTCGAAATCTCATCAACATAAAAATGCACACCAAAATTTTGTTAAAATCCTATGATTCCCAGTGAAGTTATCTTACAGAAACAAAACAGCTGACAGATGCATGGCCAGTCACACATTCAGCTGGACATATTACTCTACGGCTCCACTGAGTTTTCATCTTGTGGGGCCCTCACAAAATTAACTGGTCACTTTTGCCCTAACCCTCTTTTGCATCAAACCAAGACTCTGAATTTTCATCTCTGTCTATCTCAGTTCCTGTGCTTTGCATCTCATCTAATTTTGCATGATTTGGAGTGAGAGCTGGTGGTGTGTTCTCAACATCCTTCTTCTCCTTGTTAGAGATCCCTGGATCTTCCTGTACTTTGGCCTTTTCCAGCACAATACCTTGGCAAACATCAACATATCCCATCCTGTTTCCATCATCTTCTGTTCCTTTACTTGTACTCTCATCAACAATATCCATTTCAAATGCATCTTTGCTCTCTTTTTCAGGGTCTTCTTCCTTTGCAACTGTATCATCAATGGCTGCTACGTTTTCTGTCAATACACTGTCCAATGGTTGTTGGCCATCATTATCTAACTCATGAATGCTGTCCTGGGATTCCACAACAAGAAGCTCCACTGGCATACCATTGTCTCCTGCTTGCTTACCTCTCTCATCTTGAGAATATTTTGGTCCATCACTGCATACATCTTTATCAGCTTTACATTCAGGAAATTCTAATTTGTGGTCCTGTGTTACACATTCCTCCAGATATTCTTTTGTTACATACTGATCCAGACATTCCTTTGTCACACCTTGATCCAGATGTTCTTTTGTTACACCTTGCTCTAGATGTTCTTTTGTTACACCTTGATCCAGGTCTTCTCTTGTGATACCTTGATCTGGATGTTCTTTTTTTACCCCCTGATCTAGATCTTCTTTTGTTGCACCTTGATCCAAATGTTCTTTTGTTACACCAAAATCAGGACATTTTTCATACCCTTCAGTTTTCACAGTGTCACTGTCCTGACCTGTCAAATTAAATAAAAACAAAAATTTAGACTATTTAAGTCTGTAAAATAATTTAATCTGTAAGAAATAAACTTTCAGCATCAGTAACATGAGAAGATATTGTCCTCTAAAACACTTAAACCAATAGCTGTTGCAAGACAAATTGATGGATGCACAGATATGCACAAAGATTGTAATACCTTTCATTTGTGATGTTTGTGGCAGGTAAAAAATACAAAAGCATAATAAATGCTTGTTGAGATCTTGTGAAAAGCTGCTAGAAGAATAAAACAAACTTGTAAAGCTTGTCAATATTTTGCTATTTAGGGAAATATTGCAGTATGTGAATTTTTAAGCCCCTCTTAAAGAAATGGCATGGCAGTGCATCACCCTGTCCATCTGTCTAGTGAAGTTTTGCATTTTTGGCACTTTTAGACATTGTGGAGGGGTGCCTTCTTTGTTCCATAATCATATTTTTTTTGGTGTTTTTGCTTTTAAAGTGAAATATTTTCACACTCTAATGGAGTACCGCTAACTGAGTTACTGAACATGCCATTTTTAACAGCTAAAATTGAGCCATAATAGAAAAATGAATATATTTGTGGCATGGAAAAACAATAGTCCCTCGAAGGGACAGATGCTGTACTGGCTGAAAAGAATTTCCAGGAATTCAAGATAAAACTATCTTTTTCCTTTGTAAGTGATTAGTGATGAACCATCTCTGATATTCTGTAAAATGTTACATGTTACCCAGGGTCTAAAGGTCAAGCAATGTTTAAAATGAACTTAGTTTTCATAATGATTCATCCAAAGTATGAAGAAAATCCATCATGGGTTTAGGAAATATTGCCAAATGAATAAAAAACAAAAAACAACCAAACACCCAGACAACTTGGACAATTTTTCTCTGCCTGTGAGCTTGACCACAAGGTCAACAGGATAAGCAAACATGTCACTGGCCAGCTTCATAATTATTACGTCAGGCATGATTAACATTTTATCAAGGGGTTCAGGAAATATAAGCAAATTAAAAACTTTAACGAAAACCATATTGTAAATTTTCCATGTTTGACCTTTCTTCTAAAGTAAAAGGGTCAGGTAATCATTGCACAGAATGAAACACAGGCTTCATAATGAATCATCGCCAATATGAAGAAAATCTATCAGTGGGTTCAGAAAACATAAGTGACAAAAGTATATAACCCAAACTGTAGTTCAAATTTTATAGGCAAGCAAGCATGGTGCAGAAAGAATTGGCTTCCTAATTACTCACTTCCAAATACAAAGAAATTCTATCAATGGATTCCACAATCAACAGGATTCCTCTTTTGGCTTAGTGCCCGTTTCTTCATTACCATTAAGTACAAGCCATCCACAGAGTCTGTTCAATGAACATACTCTACAACAATTAATAGATCAGCAAAATCCATTTTTCTTTGATATAAATGACCCTGACCTATGACCTTTGACCCTACAATCAATAAGTTTCTTCCATACCTTAAGTGGAAGCCCTCCACAAATTTTTGATATGTGAAATAGAAATCTGTAATGCAAAAAAACATTTTGCTTCTTTCAGTCAGTGACTCTAAACTTTTAACCAACAAATCAATAGCCTTCCAAATGTGCAAGTCATACACAAACTCTGGTGAGGTACATAATTGAGAACTGGAACTTTTCTGCAGAAACCATTTACATCATCTTCCTAGATCTTTGACTGTAAAATTAATAGGTCAGCCACAAAGTTTGGTCCAGATCTGTGATGTAGAAATAACATTATTATGTGTAAACCATCTTGCTTCTGTCAGTCATACTGACCTTTGACCTCAAAAATCAATCGGATACTTCTTTAGGAGCAGTGCAAGCCATTCACAAAGTCTGGCAATTATAGATGCTGGAGGTTTTGTACAGGAACAAAAATGGTAACACCTGCATGGCTAGAGACAGATGGACAACACAACATAATGTAGTCCACTCTGCTGTATGGCAGATTGTTAATACGAATCTTTATGCAAAACCATTGCAGAAAAATTCCCATTTATGTTGGGGAGGGGGCAGCGAGAGAGAAGTTTATGCAACAAAAGGTTATGCATAATGCAGTGTTTCACTTGTGAACTGTACATGTGCCCCTATGACTTGCAAAATAAATGATCTTTATTACTGCAGATGCTGCAGAGAGAGAGAGAGAGAGAGAGAGAGAGAGAGAGAAAGAGAGAGAACAAAGGTTTTATGTAAGAGTGCTTTGCCTTTAATCTGTACTTTAAAGTACTCCCATGATGTAAAAAATAAATTCAGCACAAAATAAATTATCTTTAATACTGTCAAGGCTGCAATTTGACAAGTGCCAACTGTTCGTGGCCACAGCTAATCCAGGGGAGACAATACAACAAATGGCAGCTTATCCCTTGATCTAATAAGCTGAAATGTATAATTAGCAACAAAATATTAGAAGTGTGTGTTTTGGATTTTTATCATACCTTTAACAATTTTTCAGTCATATCGTAATGATGTCTGCAGTGTGACAGTTTACAGTGATGTCTAACACTGGAGCATCATGCCACAGACATGCAGCATCATGTCCTACCCAGTCACATTATCCTGACACAAGGCTGACCAGTCCTAACACTAACCTCTTAATGCTGAGCGCCAAGCGAGGCAGCTGCTTATAACATTTTTATAAGTCTTTTGTATGACTCGGCCGGGGTTCGAACCTGCAACCGCCTGCATCTGAGGTGGGCGCTCTAACCCTTTAGGCCATTGGAGCGGTCACAGAATATTAGAAAATTCATATGATGCAATATTATACTTTAGAAGACTATGCACACTGTCAAAACTGAAAATCAGAATCAAAATGCACATGCAAATTAAAGCATAATAAATGTATGGCGTTTGCAAGCTGTCAAGACATCTAAGCTAGTCCCTACAGGAATGAAATACAAGCTGTTGACAAGCTGGCAAAAAAAATATAACAACAACAACAACAACAATAATAATAACAATAAAAATAAAAATAATAATAATAATATGGACCTGGATTTCCACAATAACAATCTTAACTTGCATAAGATGTTAGGTTTTGTCACTTTGATAATTACTGGCCATTTTTACCAATAATAATTATTATCAAGAGGACAAAAGCCAACAGTCAAGAAGCACTGCATTGTTCAGCTGAAGTTAGCATGACCTCTTGATGCCAGATAGTAAAAAGGTATGTCAGCATTAATAGATTCCTTCTCAGAGATTACAAAATGAATGTAAACACTAAGCATCTCGTGCAGTAACTATAAATTACCAATGAAGGAATAAGCTGTTGCAGAAAGTGCAGAATGTCATCAGATGTTCTCAGTTTAGAAATGAATAGTGAAAGAAATTCCACTAAACAAAAAGAGAGATTCCTTTATCACTTCTGAAAAATTTGACGTTAGAAAGATAAATATTGCCAACATAAATTAAATTCCAATGAGTATTAAAACGGCATCAATTAATGCATGTACTGGGATAGTTACAGCTAGATGTTTGTGCCAACATTTTATTGACATGTTAACATGTTGGTTTTGCACTAGGACTGATGATTGTTCAAATATAAAATAAAAAAAATAACATTGCTATTCTTTTGTTTCAATAAGTCCTCAACCTTGTAATAATCCTGTGCTTTTTAAATGAAAAAATAAAATATATAAAAATTAGTTATGCTTTTCACTTTTTGTATGTAATATTACTGTCAGACCTGTCACACCTGCCTCTAGAAAGGCCACCCCTCTTTAAGACCACTTTCCTGCTGCAGAAGGGGTGGCTTATAAGAGTGGGAACATAGAACAGTTAGCTCCCTTTGACTATGTTTTTAGCTTATCACTTAAACTCATTAACGCCTGGTTGTTTTTGTTGTTTTCACCTGAAATGCAAGTAGGAAACACATTTGGGGGGGGGGGGGTATTTCTGAATACATCCTAATACATTGACTTCAAGCAATTTCCGGTTAACCTAATGCCTTAAGTTGTATTAGAAACATTTTTCATTGGCCATTTCGCTCAACGCATGAGCAGAAGGGTAAAAGTTGGGAGTTCTTTTGTTTTGCTTAACGGAACCATCATTTCTTATCGAGACCACTCTTTATTCCAAATGCCCATCTTATTCTACTTTTTGCAAAGGTTTGCCTGTCTGTGTGCAGTTCAGACCAGTGTGCCTTAGATCTGAGGCCAAAAAGTTTAAAATCCGGACACAAAATCATATTCCGACAACAGGCGAATTTTGGGTGGAAAAAAAAAAACTTGTCCAAAAAATTATGTTTTCCCTCTGTATTTTGTAGTGCAACTAGAACGTCCAGATTATTTGGTATCATTGTAGAACTACATCTGTCTACCTTTCTATAATACCACCCACTTTAGTGTATCGTACATGACCTGGACGCTACAGAGCTCGGAAGTAGGCTACTACCTCCTGACGCGTAAACGTGGTGCCAGGGGTTAATGAGTTAAGAGATGCATGCTCTCTTCCAACATGGCAGTACTGAATAATGCATACGGAGGCACTCCACAGATATAATGAACTTCTGAGTGATTGACAGGTGTAAGCTGAAGATGTCTTCATTTGCAACATGCACAATGCAAAGAAAGTTGATAACTCTTGTTACTTTCATGTACTGTAGCTGAAATTTCTTTGAATATTTGTCAAAACTGAACAAGATCTAAGCACACAACTAACCAAAATGACTGCTACCATGTTCTCAAAAAATCTGCCTTAATTAGTCTAAACTAGCCTATCTTTAGCAGTTATTAAAAATACTGAAAATGAATTTTGCTAGACTAGAAAATACTAGCTTCTTAAGAGTCCAATGAAAGAATTAACAAAAATGTAAAAAAGTTGGTTCTTTTTTTTTTTTAAATTTCCTCTGAAGACCAGGAAGTGAAAATGACCAAGTGGACCAAGCAGTTTTGCTTTATAGGTGCACATCTCAAGTAAATCCATGATTTGTACTCTATAGCCCATCATATATCCAGTGAGGAAAACCAGGAAAATTGTTTGCCCTTCAAATCTAACCCTATGCAAAATAAACTGTAGAGCGCCACCTATGCATCATCTGTTTTTGAGATCAATTTAAAAGTCAAAGTTAAGATACAAGATAACAGTGGTTTGAAATCATTAATTGACCTATAAAATTTAAAAAAATTTTCTGGTGATAGTGTATACAGACTCAAACTATCAATAGACAGTTCATTCAAGTAATTATTTTATTCCAGCCAAGTATTTCTTATGTTTGTATTACCCCATGAATTTGTTATTATTCCAACTCTGCTAAACTACACAATGAAAATGTTTTTACATAATTTCAGTGTTTCCTCAAGAAGAAGAAAAATCTTTGAAGTTCATTCTAGTAATTCAGTCTATACAAAAATACTTTTCCACAAGAATAAAAGTGATCTCTGTTTTGCACAGATGTGTATGTGAGGCAGCCATGACCTCCTCAATGACAACAAAACAGAAATTCTTCACATCCTCAATACCTTCAATACTGGGAGAAAATCAGCAACTGCATGTCACAAACATTTTCTTGATGTATAAACAAGGATCCAAGCCAATGTGAATCCTAACGCACCTTCACTCTCAAAAAGTAATTGCTTGGCACAATTACAAATCTAGCTTCTAAATAATGAATCCTATCATGCCTTACAAACCAACTTTCCTCTATCAGTACAAAATATTTTCAATTTAGAAATATAACATCATCAGGAGATGCAAGGTTTATTCCATGCTATTTTTGGGAAATGGAGCAGCCTTATGTACATGATGAGGTGCAGTAACATGGTGCAGACTCGTGCAGGTAAAATAAAAGTCAAATATATATACTGTATACAACATGCAAAATACCAACCTCATAATTGCTACAATTAAAATGAAATAAAGACAAAACTAGTGATGAAATTGTTACAATCGTACAAATGTCGTGTAATTTTAGTGTAGATTTTCAATGCTTATGTTTTTCTAAATTGCAAAGCATTCTACAATAATAATGTCCAAAATGAAAGTGCCTTTACCCTATAATTTTTTCAAGGAGTCAAATTATGTATAATGTCCATTTGTTAACATTAAATATATAAATACATACACTCTTGTTAATCCTAAATACATATCAACATCCATAATTAGGAGACATTTCTTGTTTGAAATCAATAACTACAAAACTAATTTTCATACAAAAATAAAAATCATGTACATAAAATCATCTGACATTGGGTAGAATAAGAGTAAACAAAAAGTGATTTTCCTACAATAATTTGAATATTTTAAATAAAATTGACAACAAATTGCTATATCATATAGAACTACTATATATGTAACAAATACGTATGAGGGGAGTTATGTCGAGACAAGAAACAAATATGTTGTTCAACAATTATGGTAGGAAGTTCAGTACATTATTTTTAATGTAAACAAATTAATTAATAGCCAACAACGCCACTTTAATCTTTCTCCACCTTCTGCTTATTTTTTCTGCCCCTGCTGAGGAGTGAAAGTGCAAGAGTACCCTAGAAATTAGTTTCACATTTAGATGGTAATTTAATATGTCAGCAACATTTAAAAAATATGTAATGCAGACAGTACTAGTAGTAGTAGTAGTATCAGAAGACAGAACTATTATCATACACATGGAATCTTCTGCATGGTTATGTTCTTAACATCTACTTCCTTCCCATACGGCATGCTAAAACCATGACACACCCACTAATAATTGACATTTTTTCCAATTTTGTCAGAAGAAGGGCATATACTTTACTCAAGTATGTGTGTGTATTACGGTACATACTGATGACTGCTATGTCATGTTTGACCATATTATATCTTTCACAAAATAAGCCAAAGTGTCACTTTTTGGGGGGGGCCAAAATACTTAATCATCAGTGTGCTAGTTACCCACGTAAAAATCGATATCCAAAATACTTAACTTCACTGTGCTAGTTACCCATGTAAAAATCAATATCCAAAATACTTAACTGTCACTGTGCTAGTTACCCACATAAAAATCGATATCCAAAATGCTTAATCATCAGTGTGCTAGTTACCCACGTAAAAATCAATATCCAAGATACTTAACTGTCACTGTTACTAGTTACCCACGTAAAAATCAATATCCAAAATACTTAATCGTCACTGTGCTTGTTACCCACTTTAAAATCAATATCCAAGATACTTAATTGTCACTGTGCTAGTTACCCACGTAAAAATCAATATCCAAAATACTTAATCGTCACTGTGCTAGTTATCCACGTAAAAATCAATATCCAAAATACTTAATCGTCACTGTGGTAGTTACCCACGTAAAAATCAATATTTATAAAAAAGTATATTGCCATTATTCTTCCTAGATTCCTTAGAAACCATTATGCAAACTAAATACTAAACATACTGTACGACACAAAAAGATGACCTTGTGTACAATTTCCATTCTTTCAACACACTATCCCCATTCTAACTGAACACAATAATGACCTTTACCTTTCCACATGATTTTGAGTGTTTTTGTTGGTTTTAAAAAAAATGTTAAATTATTTTACTAGATCATGTTGAGGAAATGGACAATGCTTAGGAAATATGCTAAGTCCCTTTCCCAAGAACATACCAAGGAACCAAGGCTGGCTTGGATGGGTATTGAACTCGTAAGTCTTGGATTACAAGTCCACTGCTCCACCAAGCAAGCTACTGTCATTTACCTTTTCTAATATTCCTTTCTACAAGAAAAATCGAAATTGTTTCAAATTTTCTGTCAAACTGCAGGTCTGCAGATGCACAAGTCTCGTTTTAAGGAGCACATCTAACTCAATGTTCAACAAAATTTTACCATATGGAAAATATTTTATACTATGAATTGACTGAACTGAGAAAACAGCCCATTTGATACTATAATAAATATTCTTTCCATCTCAGTACAAACTGTATACAGTTACAAGAAATATTTATTTCTATGCTGTTTTCTTTTCCTTTCTTAAACATAGGTGGCATATAGTACAAAATCTGAAACACAAGTATCAGGTGGGTCAAGTTAATTTTAGTTAGAGTCAGGTTGGGTTGCAATCAACACGTGCATTTCCAGAAAAAATTAAAAAATACTAAACATTGCATGAATACTTGTGTTTGCATACATGACTGGTTCAGTTTTATGGCACCATCACATTTTGAAAGTTATATCATATCTAGACATATGTAGCACATTACTTTGCTCAAGGCCTTGACATGGTAGATGATCCAGGATAATCAAATGGTGGGAATCAAACACCTATCCTTTTGGATCCAAGTCAAATGCCTTCACCACTGAGCCACCATGGCTCCATAATTTTGCTGATTAAATTAAACTTTAAAAAATTACAAGTGCTGTGGGTGTAAAGTTTTGATTAGTTTTCAGGTGTTGCAAGCTTTCAGTCAAGGCAACAACCAATTTACTCCATGACTGATCAAGTCATTCAAGTACACAGAGTTTTTGATTTATTGCTGTTCAAGTTATTAATGTTTTACTGCAATGGTAATGAAGAGACCTTTCTTTTCTACAATAATGCTTCCAATCAAGGACACTACAAACTGTAATAAAGTTTTCAAATTTTTGTTGGTCTTTTTTAAAGGGCTTTTACTGGACTCTCAGGAACATTCTTTCAAACAGGTCAGGATTGTTTGTTTCTATGAGATGTTCTACTGAGAACTGGAACTTGCCTGAGAAAATCAAATCTTCCAAATACAGACGTACTTCATTTTTTGACAAAATGGCTATAAAAAGAAGATGACAATATATAACAAGTCACTGAATGTGATCATACTGAAAGTGAGGACACAGATAAATTCACTGTTAAAAATAAAGATTTTGGATCAAATTGTCTTCTATGGCACATGTAAAAGGGCATGATCTGAACAAAGGTGGCGTGAAAAATGTAATGAAAAGTAGAAAGAATGAACAAAACTGGGCTTCATGCTGTTAGTTTAAAAGCAATGAACTTGAACTTGGGTTTTACAACAGGTCTCACCAGTTTTTCTGGAGTCATCTTTAAGAAATACCTGGATTCCTGCATCAGTCTCATGTACCTTATCTGTGGATAGGGTGCTAATATTATGACCTGTATCCAAGTTGGCAGCATAAACACTCAAGTCAAACTTCTCCTCAGGTTCACTGGATAAAGTACTTTTATCATGTTCTTGGAATTGAATACTGATATCAGTCTTGTCAGCTTCACTCGAGTCTGCCATGTCATTCACATTAGTAGATACAGTATCTGATTTCATAATTTTAATTTCAGTTTCCTTCATACTGCCATCATTGGACTCTATTGATGGGTCTGGATATTTTAGGTCTGGTTCACTTGCAAGAAAACCTTGAGCACATTTCTCAAAATTATGCAAACATGCTTCAATCCGATTTTGAACACTCTGTACCATCTTGGCAACTGGAGATTTAACCTCTTCAAATAAAGTGATATTGGCAGTATCCTGAGAAATGCTGTTATTATTATTAATTTCACATGATCCTTTTTCGGAACTAACTTGTTCATCTACCTGAGATTCTGTTATGCTAACTACATCTATCTTTGAATCACTACTTTCAGTTTTGTCCTCACAAGGCTGTATCAGATCTTCATTAAAATCTTTCTTGACAAAATCAACATCAACTAATTCCACAGCTGGGCTTGATGTGGCAAATACATCATCAACACATACATTTGGAGAGTATTCCTCCATTAAATTACCTCCCTTTGTAACCCCACCTTCCATTCCTGTATAATCTCCATATGAAGATCTCACATACGACTCTTCTGTTGTTGCTATACTTTGACAACTTTCACAAACATAAAATGAAAAATCTGAGGAGCAACCAGTAGTTTCCAATGTTGAGGAAAACTCGTGTCTGCAATTCTCACAGACAAAGAAGCCATCTCTGTGGCAAGCTATATTATCATCAGAGTCAGTATTCCCCTGACTCAAGTCCCCTACCAAATCTTCTGATGCTTCTGCAGTGAAAAAGGATTCATAACTGGATACATCTGCAGGTTCAACCCCTATGTTACTCTTTGATTCTCCTGCAATGTATCCAGAGGTGGGACTTCTCTGCAAGGCAGATACACTGTCATAACTTTGTGTGCTGATATTTGACACGTCTTCCGCAACTTGTACGATTCTTGCAGAAATTTCAATACTTCCACTTTTTCTTTCTGCAGTTAAAATAGCGCATCCTTCTGCACTGCCAATCTCTGTTTGATTGTCTGCATGCTCCATGCATACAACTGTTTCATGATCAGTGGGATCACAAGCCAAGTCCTTCTCCGCTTCCTCTTCCTCTGGGAGATAAATCTCTCTAGTCTCTGTTAGCGTATTGCTTCCTTCGCAAGCTTTTGCTTTTTTACATAAATATGAATTTGCCATCTCACTGGAATCTGTTACAACTGATTCTGAACTACTTTCAATCATTCCTAGATTTTCAGCCAAATCCTTATTCCTTGTCATCATATCTTTCACTGCTTCAGGATCATCAGTCTCATTTTGACAACTAATCTTGTCAACACAAACCACCATGGATTTCTCAACTGTATTCTCACAATAACACTTGTGAGTTTTGTTAGTGGTTACTCTTTGGTCTGCTACTTCTGATGAGCAATCTGTGATACTGTCCTGATCAGTAGCTGCAGACTTGTGCTCATCTGAATTTTCCACAGTGTCTTGACTAGACAAGTTTGAAAACAAGTTGGATCTGCTAAAATCCTCATTCCTATCCTTCCACCTGTCTGCTCCAGCGGTTCCATCACTGCTTTTGCCCATGTCAGACTCGTCTTCATCGTTATCATCCTCTGTTGCTGTATCAGTCATTTCCAAGTCCGTGTCAATGGAGTCCAAACCTGTAAAATCAAATTTATCTTCCATCTTTCTATCTGTCATATCTTGATCAAAACTCAACCCTGAAAGCCCTGTAGTGTCAATGCTACAATCAGTGAATCCTGTGATTCCTGATTCACTCTCTGCAACACCAGCTGACTCCTGCCCATTTTCAAGAAAGGAACTATTCTCCTCTGTATCAGTTTCTACTTCTGCCAACTCAGTTGTGTCCAATTCACTTGTAGTATAGCCAGTCGGACTCCTGTAAATATTATGCTGATCTGATTTATCAAGGTCACTTTCCACAAATGATTCTTCTCCAACATTGTCAATGAAACTTGCGAGCTCATTTTCATGCTGAAAATTGTCTTTTCTTTCTGTTAGCACTGTACTCTTTACTTCATCAAATCCAGTTGTAGAATGTTCATTCTCCTTTGCAACAATTTCTCCCTCTAAGCTTGTCTCATGCTGGATATAATCTTTTCTTTCTGTTATCTCTTTATCTTCATCAAAATCAGCTGTAAAACGTTCATTATCTTTCACAAAGACATCTTCTACACCAGTTTTATGAGTCTCTTTATTTCTATCGACACTATATTTGATTTCAACCCCCATATTATCTGCCATGGTCTTTAGGCCTTCATCAAGCTTATTCTTAGAGTTCCCAGTCTTATTTAGCATTACCAAACTTTCGCAGACTTCTACGCATGTAGTCACATCATCTGAATTTGCCCCAATTTCAACATAGGATCCAATGCTTGTTATATCAATGAAAGCTTCTTTCTCACCTGTTTTTATCTTTTCTGACAGTAAAACATCCTCTACTTCCATACAACCTTCATTACCAGTGAGATCTATGCAGTCCAACTGTTCCTGAATACTACTGACATTAAAATTTACACTAGACTTAGTATGGTGAGAGTTGATATCAAATCTTTCATGATCAGGTTCTTCAACCACAAGATCAAATTGAATAAATTGCTGATCGTTGTCCAAGTCATTACTTGCTTCTGTGTAATACTGATTACTGGAAATCAAGATTACTTTGCCATCTGTAAATAAGATAAAACTGATGTAAATTTAGAAACATTTCTTGACTAATATGCATTTAATGTATCTGTTACAACTGTACAGACAATTAAAATTGCATTGATGGGTGCATGGCCATCTACAATGTGTTCATTAAGGCCTTGAACAGAAAGACTTCTGTTGGAAAACCAAAGTTTGGAGCAAATGGGTATTAAAGGGCCATAACTCTTCCTCCCCAAAATGATGTGGACTTCTGGAAATGAAACCCATTTAAGGTCTCCTTAATAAAAAGGTGCTTGATAGCTGGCTGAAATGCAGTAGTTAAAAGTTATAGCATTGAGGTCAGGCAATTAGGAGCCAAAACTGTTCTAAATGATGATGTGAATTGACAATAATCTTAGGTCTAATCAAGATGACGCTGCATGCCATATTTTGTTCAAGTCCAGCAATACTTTGTAATGTTTTGCCACAGAAACTAAAGTCCAGAGGGCAACTGGAGTCACAACTCCTGAAAATAATGTTGTGGAACTACTCCTGGGGTCAAGAATATGAAGCTCCAAACGAATATGGTTGAAAGCCAAAAAAGTCTGGTGAAGTTGTCTTGCAGAAACAAAAAGTCAAGGTAACAAAGAATCAGTGGACCACAAGTACAAGATAGACTTAATTGGGCAGATTGTGGGTTTAATCAATCAGTGTTCATACAAGACCACATCAAAACAAGTTGAATGGTTATTGAGCTATGTAAGTAATGAGTAACAGAAGCCACAGTAGCTCAGTTGGTAAAGTGTTGGATTGGTATTCGAAGGGTCATTGGTTTGATACCAGCCCAGGCCATCCCGTTTCCTCAGTATGATACAGCCAATAATGTGTTAGAAGTGCAATTAAAAGCAACAAAAACTAAAAACAAATACAAATAACAAGTAGAGATATGAAGATAAAAGTCAAGGACCATGAGCATCCAAAATGGTTGATGGGATAATATCAAAGTTTCTTGACTGTTAGGTTTTACTATGATAGCCAAAAATATGCTGTAGAGTACATCCTAGCAGCCAAACTTGATCAATTTGCCAACCTTTAATGAGCACTCCAGTTAACACTGACCTAACAATGACAAGATATTCAGCAAAAAATTGAAAATGTCTACTTGTGCTAGTGGTGCATCTTCAAATGTCAATAATAGTTATCTTCAATTACAAGGTAGCATCACGGTTTTTAAACATTTGGGCACCTAGAAATCATCCAATATAATTTTAGAAGCGGCAAAAATGATTTTTATGGACCTGAAAACTAGAATATAAATTTTCAAAGGACTTCAATGCCTCGAATTGATCTGCATGCCAAGGTTCATACACAAGAAAAACATGTCCAAGATTTATATGAATCTGTAAACAAAACTAAATTTGTGTGCAAAGATACAGTAACTTTACATCATATTTTCAAATTCTGTTGAAATCATGCAATCATATCTTAGACACAACCTCATAATTATGTGGTGATCTCCTATGCCATAATCTTTATGATCTTTCGACTTACTATCAGACTACAGAAGTACCAATTATGACTGCTACAATTAGACAATACAAGTATCAATTAGGACAATTACAGTCAGAGTACATAAATATCAAAGGAAACTACCAGTTGCCTTGAATAGTATAAGCCCTTCAAGATATGAAGACAACTTGGTCATATCCTAGATTACATCTTCAAGTGGACATGTAATGGTGAAAGTGCATTTCTTGCAACCTTTTAAACTGATCTGTCCCAGAAATAAATTTTAGTTGTTAATCTGCTAAAATTTAACTCCATATATTCACCTGAGATGTTCTTTGTAGTGGCACAGCTCAAGAACCATTCAAAATATATTGATACAATCTGAGATCAACACCATTTCGTAGACTTGCATATGGCCTTTGTGGGTTTAATCTTGTTTCTAAGTCTTCCCTAAACTGACTGTATGGTTAGAATTCATCAAGGTTCTTCACAGCACATGCAAGACATTAAATTTATGTCAAAAAACCACACTTCCACCAAGTCTAGAAGACTACGTGTACCAAGGTTTGCCCCCATAAGCACATGCATATATGTAAACTATGCCTCATGCAATCTAATATACATGAAAGTTTAAATATTACACGTTTGTTAGTATTTTTACTACCTGTTGAGTCCTGCATTGTACTGGCAACAGTTCGACAATAGTCTTGTTCTAATGGACAGCTTGAATCATCAATGGCCTCTTCACTATTTAATTCACCTTTACAAAAGAGAATAGCACTGGATAACATTTATCAAGAAAAGAATGGATTCAATACAACAGCACCTTAAATGTGGGACAGTGGCTTTACAGCAACTTTTACTCCTACAGACATGCCTACCCCAGAAAACGTTTTTGAGGAATGCCACCACCAAAAATGAGGGACAGAGCATGAAAATGAGGAACATAAGAATGTTAGAGTGAATAAACATAATAAATTCTCTCAAAACACCATTAAATACTAGTAATGCCATATTTATAATAAATACTTTTGTATAAAACCCAGTACCCACCTATTTACAATATATACAAATATACAAAATTCAAGTCCAGGAAAGATCTTGAAGTTTCCTTAATCATTGCTTCCATCTGTAGAAACAGTGAATGGGCAATTCCGCATTCTTTCAGCTAATTTTAATGTAGTATTAGCCGCTATTTCTTTAACAATAGCAGTTCCTTTTGCTCTACCACACTAAAATTGTTCAGTAATGTCAGGGTCACTAAACATAATTTTAAAAGCCTTTGAAAATGTATCAAGTGCACTCATAGGCAGATTGAGTTCAGTAATAATATCTACTAACATAACTTCAGCTCTAATTACATCAGACTTAGGCATAGAAGATAAAGTTGCACTTGATCCAGCCTATAATAAAAAAAAAAAAATCCAACAATTTTCTTAAAGCGTTTAACTTCTTTTTCAAGGTTGGAATGCCTTTTTCCTGAAACGTGTCTGCGTATATCGAACATTCCTCCAGACTTTATTGAAAATTCACAATTACAGATGTTGGAGACAGCATTTGTGTCGGCATTTTTTCCTGGCTTGAAGAATTCATATTCATCAGCGTATTCTTTACAAAAACACTGAGGGTTCTTTTGATGTAAGTTTTGAATCACTTTCTTCAATATCCAATTGCTTTTTAGAAGCCATGAATTTTTTGTCCAGAATCAAGAAACAATTCATTGCAAACAGAATATAAAAGAATCTGTGAATGTAGACTTTTGTATTAGAACCGCCTCACATCACACGTGTTTGCAATGGCTATTTTAAACCATCGCGCATGCGCAGATTTGATAATTTCCTGTTCTGGTTGGTGATAGCATATTTTATGACATGCAGATTTTTTATTCCCACTTTTGCGGATTTTCAACACTAAATGCGTATTTGCGGGATGCAAAGGCAAATTTGGGCACTTTGCGGGACTAATACGCAAAATGCGGGACGGTAGGCATGTCTGCTCCTATATTCCACAACTTTAAATACCTATGCAGCCCAGCTGGTGGAACTTTTTTGTATTCATTTGTGTTTACATACTCCTGGTGAAAAATCATAAATCTGCTAACACTTTTTTCTTCCAAGCGTAGCCATTACATAAATATGGGGTGGGCAGATAAAACTAATTTTAACTTCCGTGATATCTACCTGCCATCATTTCATATGGCATAACCACCAGTCAAAAGTTAATTCCCTCTGGAAATTACTAATTTGAGGACACAGAACACAAACATGATCCCTGGCTGATATCTCAATTTCTTCCATTATTCAGAATTTTGTTCTTCTTGGAAAGGACACCAGAGTGGGGAGGGCAGAAGGCAATTGGGCAATAACAGTGGGTAAATATTACACAATTAAAACAAGCTTTATCCATGAAAACTACATTTTATTAACACAAATACACTGCCTGCTGTTACTTCATCACTGTCTTTACCAGACTGGTGATAGGCTGATGGCCCCAGATAATTTGTTGATGGGAACTTTGCATCTGCTGTTAGTAGGATGCTCTACTGCAGACTTGAGGATGGCCTGATATCTTGCTTGACTGAAACAATCTGGCCTAATTCATATATACCTGGTGCAGCATTGCTGCAACACTGAATGAAGGTATAACAATGAGAAAGTGGAGTCAGATTGCCAAAAAGTGGATTTCATTAAATCATCCCAAGACAAACAATTACAAAAGGCTAAAGAGGCATCAAAAGCCTTTTGATTCTCAAAGAAAGATCACTCTCTTTCAGATTGATAGCCATTTATAATTGTCTAATTCACCATGAGATGGTTACTGCAAAGATATTACAGGTCCCTTTGAGATGGAAAATGAAATGGTTCCAACAATTTTCTTTCCCTTTAAATTTATCCAAGTAGAAATATCAAGTCCTAAAAGGTCCAAGACTTGTCCAGGCTGCTTCTATCATCCTAAATGCCCAGCACCATGTCACAACAACCACATCTTAATTCATTGCATTATTCATGCAGTGTAAAATCCATTTTCAACCTAAAGTTGAAAAAAAGGACTGTAGGACTAATTTGGAAAAGTAAAATGAGTCTGACGAAAAGGTAGAAAAAATATGGCTACTGGAAAGGGTGCACTTTATTGAAAGTTCAAACTACCTCACCTTCTATCCCTTGACCAGTGGGTTGGATGGAGATGGAAATCCGAAAGGAAGATTTGATGCAGTTGAGTCCTCCTGGAACTCATCTGGATCTACTAGAATTGAGACAATATCATGATGTCTTGCTTACAAGGCAAGACAGGACCATCCTTTCTTCTCCTCTCTCCTAGGAAAAGTGAACTGCATGGCTAAGAGTTCATCACCCTGTCTCTCTTCAAGGGGCAAGACTACCCCAATTGTACTCTCTCTTTAAAGGGCTTCTGATCCCCTCAAGGTAACCCCTCCGTCTTCTTTGATAAAACACTGGAGAAGGGGACAAGGAGAAACTACAATCTGTAATGTCAGCCAAAATATGAGGAAACTCTCTCATGGTGCTATGTGGCGAAAGGGAGAACCGTAGTCTGACCACCAGGTATTGGTGGTCCACTAGCCCGTAGAGATTCAACAGAGCATTTGCAACATGGCAGCTTCAACCCATTCCCTTTCCCATGACTGGTGATCAAACCCAAGTGACAGTGCCAGCACAGATTAAGTAGAGCAGTGGTTCCCAATGTTTTTGAGTATAAGGACCCTTTCTAACTTCAAAAACTTTCATGGACCCCCACTTGCTAATAGAGTTGGCTGTAGGAACAAGACTCACTGCAATGCTATGTGAATCCATGGACCCATTGGAGTTCGCCATACCTGCCCACAGATTGGGGACCACTGAACTAGAATATGAAGGAAATGGGGTGGGGGTGACCAAATACCTTTCTCCAGTCTGGTGATTAAAACTCGGTGAGTGGTCATGTGGCCCATGTCTAAACCCAATGCCTGGTGATATACTCAGTGACCAGTGCATGTCACCTTACCTGGTGACAGATGATCTATACCCAGTCACTGGCCAATGACCAGTTAGGTAATGGACACTTAATCGATGTTGTTGTTGTGGGGTTTAACGCCATTTTTTCAGCACACAATAGGCTATACATGGCGGCCAGTATTAATGGTGGAGGAAGAACCCGGGAAAACCCTGGAAAGAACCACCGACCCACAAGAAGCTACTGGCAAGCTTTCTCACATACCCACATTGGCCGAATCCGAGACTCAAACCCACACTGAGGTGAGATGACAGTGATCCATAATGGAGAGCGCTTTAGACCACTCAGCCACTCGGGAGACTTAATTGAGAAGTCTCTATCGAGGAACTTGACTCAAATGAAGCTAGTAGTAATGTCCAGCAACCATTGTAAACATTAATTATCATGCAAAGGATAGATTTCAAGTAACGATTTCCCAACTACAAAATGTTGGCCCATTTCCTAACCAAGTCTTACACTGAAATTTTTAATATGTACATTTTAACTTTATGTCTTTCCAAATATAAAGTTTCAAGTTTTACTCAGCACTATAGTCAGTGTTGTGCTGACATACCAATGAACTATAACATACATATTGTGACACTGAATACAAGACAAAACAATAAAGAAATAGCATTCTTTTCAATGATGTGAAAGTAAAAGTACAATAATCAATTGATAATCAAAGAACTTAGAATACCGACAACACTGATGGCTAAAGTGATACCAATTGATATTAATTTACTCAAGATGAGTTTGGAAGAACATAATTTCTGACATACTGCTATTCATGGTCATTGTTACCATTGAAAACCGGCTCTTTTCAATAACCTTTATAATATTTAAATTAAGTTTTCTTTGTATATGACACAAGAGAATTTATATTAAAACTGAATTACTAATGATTTCCTTTTAAAGTGGGGTGCCTAGATGGCGTAGTGGTCTAAGGCACTCCCTGTTAAAGATTACTCTCACCTCTGTCCATGTTGGTTCGAGTCAAGGCTCAACCAATATGGGTAGGTAAGAACGCTTGTCAGTAGCTTCCAATGAGACAGTAGTTCTTCCTGGTCTTCCCCAGTTCTTCCTCAACAAAATATACTGGCTGCCAGGTATAACCTATTACATGCTGAAACTGGCATTAAACGCCACACAACCAAACCTCCTTAAATGCATTTTCTACTATTGTTTCATGCATCACCCTCAGTGGAAAAAACATCCAAGAGACATTACATCTAATATTTTACCCATATTTGAGTTGCCTCATTTGACAAATAAAATTTACCTAAAAGGCATCAATACTTTGCTACTGATTTTAGCAAGACATATAATTTGTCACTATTATTGTTTGGTGAAGGAATGCATGCCATGAAAGAGAAAGTGGGATTGAGATTCAAATACCTCAAAGCCAATAAAAGGTTGAAAATAAGCCATGATTTCACTTCTGCATTTGAATGCATAACATTTTTTAATTTCAATAATCATCTTCATTTGCTTTTTTTCTCTTGATCTGTCAATGACCATATTGATCCCGAATGATGAACTTTTTAAAATTCTACAATATCACTCCTCACTTCATAAACCGATACAAATTTCATATGCTATTATCATTATGTTAACAAGTTCTTCCTTCTGGTGATACAGTACTTCAGGTGCAGGTGATACCTCTGTCAACTTCTGTAAAGGTAATACTTTTAAAAGCAAATATTCAAAAACAAATTGATAATAATACTGAACATAGGGTTTCCATGTATGGAAGGTTCATGAATAAGTTTAAAGAGAAAAGTCCATATTTGACTTTTAGGTCTGCTACTTCTGTGACATGAATTATAACCGACATCAAATCGTGAAAACAGGGTAAATACCAATTTGATTTATTTTGTATTAAAACAAGACAGAAAAGGAGATCCACTAATGCAGCTCAAAGGCCATGCTGAACAAATCAAAAAAAGTCTTCATTTGCATTCATATTTTCCTGTTTAATAACTGTCAAAATGTACCGTTACGTGTAGGCTCGTACAAAAATAACAAGAGAAAAGAGTGAAGCCAACAAGCTTTGTATATTTTAACAAAATAATTTATTTCCCTAGAAAACAAAGTAAAAATATGAAATAGGATTTACAGTTTGTGAATATAATCCAAAAATTAATCCTAAAGTTGAAAAAATGTAAGTCCTATCACTAAACAGTTCTAATTGAATTCAGGTTCGAATCCTGATGAAATTCCAATATGGAGGCGATGATGTGAGATGATGTCTGTACTGATGGTAACAGATCCTCGATTGAATCACTGTTTATATTTCCGTATAGAATTCCAGAATGAATTTCCACTGAATTTCTTTGTCCCAGAACTTTTTATAAAAAGGTACACTTGTTTAGTTTTCTAGAGAATAAATTATTAAATTCCAAAAAATAGATGAACTTCAAAACAATCTGGCTTCAACAATTGAAATACCTTGTACCTTCAAGGTGTAGACATATGAATGAATAAATTTAATACTAATTGGCTGTTTTAAGCCTCGATTTTAGATCACATGGTAGATCACATGACAGGCGACATGACCGCTAATTTGAACAGCACAATAAAAAAAAATGCCATTTATCACATATGCAAGAATAGCCTTATCTAAGAATCAAATTCTCACACTGGAAATAGAAAAAAAGGCTGTTAAAATTCAGCTAACATGTGGGCTGAAAATGACCTTGGTAATAGCCAATCATTTTTGCGTAGTGTTTATAAAATCTATGAACCAAAGTGAGCTAAAAATAGTGCTTAAGTCACACTTTTACATTCTAATCAGACTGATATTTTTCAAAAATATCAAATCCAGTAAACATAATCATTACAATAAAATATAATGAAACGAAAATAAAATAAAAAGAATTTTAAACTAACACACAAGTAATTTAATTACAGATTTCTAACAGTACAGACTATAACACAACATTATTTTAACCAACATGACTTTGATGATCTAGGCATCTCCCAAGTTGATTTCAATAAACTAGGCCTAATTTAGTCTCAATATAAGAGATTATCACATACGTACCAACAGCATGGCGTGTCTGCTGATAAGGGGTAGATGCCTCTAGTTTACTGCTGAAACTTCCTGTACCTTTCTGCTTTAAACCTGAATCAAGATCTTCCTCAGATAGAGTGAACGAGACAGCTGCAAGGAAAACAGAATAGGGTCAACAAAAAGTCAAAGAGAAGAAAGTATGACTTCTCTGAGGTCAAGTTATAATCATTATCATAAAAAGGTACACAATTTTAACTTCATCTCCATCATAAAGAAATGGTGGAGAAATTGGATGTCCATCAGTCAAACATAAAATGAAAATTCAGAAGCACTAGTAAAATACGTTTCATTTGCTCAAACTTGCTCAATACAAGAACAAAAACTTTCGATTTTCATGCAGTTCTCTTCCCATGCAACTCGAAAATTGAAGGATTTTTCCAGTCCTAAATATATCCTTATGACACATCTTATGACACAATCTAGCCAAGATATTTTCTTAACAATCCTAAAATGCCCAAAAGCATTTTTCTTGTCAAGTGCAGACCAATTGGATAAAAATTATGTTCTGCCCAAGCAATTAAACTACTGAAAGAATTTGGTTGACATTAACTCTAAGCACCATAATAGATACTATAAAAAGCTTTCAAATCACAGTTATACTCCAAATCTGGTACGATAATTACATGCAAACAATCCATTAATTCTGCATAAATATCAAATATGGTATATTTCATGGGAAAAAGCTATACATTTTGAATGAAGTTCAAGGAATATCATTTTTTTTTTTGTTTTAATGCCTATTATTTTATTTTCCAATTTCAACTTATCAAACAAGATTTAAATAAACTGAAGAAACTGGAAAATTATTAGAAGCAAACCAAAAAGAAATTATGATCATCATCACACCCAAAATATAAAAAAAAACTTCATGTAAACAATCAGGTATGAATCAAAGATCATTTTTGTTTGGACATTGTTAAATTTGAGGCATGTACATCTTATTTATACACTGTATCAATGAATGAAGGAGAAAAATTAATTCCCATGCCTTTCTCAGTATCAGAGACTGTGTGAGTGAAATTTTGAATGTTCCATGCTTTGATCCTTTGTCTGACTCTGATGAAAGCATGGAAGTAGCAATCAGGCAAAATGAATATTTCATACCTTTTGTAAGATTGTCAAAACCACCTGAGAATGAACTTGTACAAATGAAGCTTGTTTTTGAAATGAAAAGAATGGAGTATTGTGGTCAAAAGAACACATTTCACTTAGAATGTTAGCATACTCGGGAGAAGAGATATACCCTTAACATTAATCCAATTAACATTAAGGAATCTAACTTTCAAGATCACTCAACTGTTCTTGACAGAAAAGGAAGCATACATTTTATACTGGATTAGAAAGAACTGATATATGCCAACAGCAAGTTTATGGTGTGCCATCACTATGATTTAAATTGTGAGAAAGATACTTTTAGAGCAGTCTTATCTCCCCTTCACAACTGTATTGAAGTCCTGTAATTAATAAATACAGATTCGGAATTATTCGTATAAAAAACAAACAAACAACAAAACAAATATTACAGTTAAGAAAATTATTATTTCAAGGTTTCTCAATATTCAAGATCTTCATCCACATTTGATGGTACATGGTAAATAAGCATCATGCCAAGGTATTTTCTGTCCAAGCAAACAGGGAAAGGACTTTATGCCAAGATGTTTTGTCAAAGTTGGTCAAATTCTGCACAGCTGAATTTGAGAAATGTATAAAGGGTTTTCCATTTTTAATAATGGTATCCATATTTGTTGCAGATGAGCATCATTGGTACAGAATTTAATGCCCTTTCTCCAAGAATGATTTCAATCAAATTCTTTCAAACATTTTATTATAAGAGGTCATTTAAAAGGTGCTTAAAAATGCAAAAACCCAAAGGAAATCCTTTCTAAGTTAAAGTGATAGTGACCATAAAGTAGGTTAGCATCATTTGTACATATCTGAAAACTCTTCATGCTCATTGTCAAATTTGGCCATAAGGTTTTTTCTGAAATTTACAATTGCAACTGCTGACAGATCCACAAAAGATGCAGGGTCATAACATAACAAGAGCGGTATAAGTGTAATTATTGCTAATATATGTGGCAAAAAAGTGTAATCTGAGCAAAAAAAGTTTAATCTATATATTATATGCCATAATTACAATACACTATATGAAAACATGTTGTTTTTTCACGACTAACCTGGTCAGAATTCTTTTCACAAATGGGCAAAATCCTTGTGGATTGGAACCAAAATACAAACGCAAAAGATGCTGATAAACTATAATATTCAACACTCACTTTTAACTAGTCCACAGGTCTAACTCTGTTGCATGATCATTAAGTTCACAAATTCTGCAATGATGTGCTCAATCTGAGAGCTGTATTGCATCACTCTCATTCTTTTCAAATTTGGAAACGGTGTTAATTTCTCCTTTGTCTGATTTGACACTTTTGAAGTTTCAAAAGATCCATCTGCTCAAACATTTTTCAGGCACAAAACATCCGCAAGCTGTACTGTTAATACCCGTTTCACTTAACATCTGGTGCCATTTTCTTTAAAAGTACAGACTGGACCAACATAATGAATCTGTCAGGCAAAGTTTCAAACTGAACAAATGCTTCTGGTTTCTTGGAAATGTAAAATAAACAGAAAATAAGGAAAGTACATCTAGGAGAAACAAATGTACTCATACACTGTTCTTATGCAGTAGTTTTCATTTTTTATTCTCAAGTTTATATGATGAGTGGGATTAAAGAGATGATGATGAAAATGGCAAACAACTTTTTATTGCTTTATTTTTATTTCATTTTTAATGTACCAGAAAAGTATAATCCATATACAGGCAAGTGTAAGACATAATTGGGTCAAAAAAACAGCCAAATGATTGTGCCAAAAGCATAATGGTTGACATAAATTCCATAGGTTCACTTAGCCTGACAGTTAGGGTTACTACATCCAAGTTCGAGAAACAATAGGAATCACAACAATTGTTCAGGGTGATTTGTGATGATAAGTTGCCATACACATTACCTGACTCAGATAATATACAGTCATCAGGCATGTCCGATTTTAACATCGATGCATTAACGCTTTCTTCACGGTCAGTAGTGGTCTCTTCTAGGTCAGTAGTGGTCTCTGGAATAAAATTATCAAATTAAAATTTTAAGCATTTAAAGGTGATTGTACAGAGCTCTAGACCAGCACGGTATATACAGAGCTCAAGATCAGCATTTGGAGTCCTGAGCGGTCTAAAGCGCTCACTGTTATGGATTACTGCCATCTCACCTCTGCGTGGGTTCAAGTCTCAGGTTCAGCCAATGTTGATATGTGAGAAAGCTTGCCAGTAGCTTCTCATGGGTTGGTGGTTCTTTCCAGGGTTTTCTGAGGGGCACTTTCGAACACAAACTCGTCTGTGCCAATTCTGTGTGTGTGTGTGTGTGTGATTTAGATTTTTAACGTAGCTTTAAAAAATTTTCAGTCATGTCGCCATGATGTCTGCAGTGTGACAGTTTATAGTGATGTTTAGCACTGGGGCATCATGCCGCAGACATGTAGCATCATGTCCCACCCAGTCACATTATCCGACACCAGGCCAACCAATCCTAACACTAACCTCTTAATGCTGAGCACCAAGTAAGGCAGCTGTTAGTACAATTTTTAGAAGTCTTTGGTATGACTTGGCAGGCCAATACTGGCCATAAAAAGTGGGTTAGGGGGACCGTTCAAGAAGGGGACCACTGTATAGTGCTTGATGTTTGTCAGAACTCACTTAGAACCATATAATCAAATCCATTCTGAACAAATCTTGGTCACTAAGACACACAACACATTAAAAGAGGCGTGATTACTATGTATATTAATGATCAGGACTCAGTCCAGCTGTTCAAGTTTTTTGTTTGCGATGCTCACAAAAGTCTTAAACAAATTTATAAAAAGAAAAAACAAAGTTTATTAAATTTTATTGAGAGCTCTATTTTTATCCAGATTTGCAGAAAATAACTTCTCAAGAAAAATTTGCCATAAATGAAAAAATGTGTTAAATTATAGTTAATACAGATTCTGTCAAATTAATAAATACTCATTCTGGAAGTTAGGATTTCATTTAAAACACAAAATAAACTATCAAAAGACAAAAGTTCAGCTGCACATAGTTGCCTGGACTAAGGAGACTGCTACTTCTCAACAGTAATTACTGCATGATGACGAGTCAAACTATATGGTTATTGAAAGTCACAGTTACCCGATTTTTTTACATCACGATTCTGCTTTTCATGAAATATAATATTTTCAGTATGATGACTATGAAAGCAAAAGGTTCCAAGATTCACCTACCACCAAAGCTGTACATAATGCATAAAAGTAGGTCACATGGCCAATGCAGCATGAAAAGTAGATCACTACCCAGGATGCATACACTTACAATTTCATTACTGTACAAATGTCACAAATTGACCTATATGAAAGAATGTACACAATCAATGGAGCAACAGTAAGTCATAGTGACCTACTTTTAATGTGGTGGTATGGTACTCCTCAGGAATGTATGCACATTTTAAAGCTTTGCAACCATATAAGCTACAGTCATAGAAACTGGCCAAAATGCAAAGACGTACATTGGGTAACATCTACGTCAACTATGATGAAGTCAATGAAGTACAAGTGATACTGTAATTTTTGTGCAGCTGAGCTAACAATGTGCACTTCGTTCTGAAAGCTTGGTAATCTTCTATCCAGAAAATCAACACATGGGGAAATTCCCTGATGGACACAGTGAAATAAATGTGATGAAGTGGATTAACTCCAAGTACACTCTAAGCATTCACACTGTGATTAAGATGGTACACAACATCTGGCCTGCCTAACCCAGAATACTGAAAGGAGGTGCTGCCTGATAGGATGTGGAGATGTTACCTCCCATCTGCTGGGGTGGTCTAGTCATCCCCAGTTCTGAATGGTTTCATAATCTTTGGAACTTGGCATAAAATGATCTTGTTGGTTAATTTGTTTAAACTTATCACCATGTCTCATCAGTGAGAAGTTTATGGACCCCTAACTGCTGGAACCAACACATTTTTGGTCATATGACAGTTATTTACATTGTCACGACCTATTGTTGCAGTCAGTGCACTTATCGGACTGCAATGATGCAGCAATGTTTCAAATGACAAATGTCATGCATCCAGGACTGGGCTTACACAGCGGTACCAAAAAACATAAAAAACAAAAATAATTTTCTAAATTAAAACATGGGTAAAAAAGGGGCTAGAAGCTCTTTTGAAATATTTATATTATAATTAAAAGTGCTGTGTATTCCATATTGTATACATAACATGCTTAATGTTTGTACTGCTAAACATAAAACTGCCACGGTATTATATAGGTTTTTGGTTCTTTTTGTTCAAATGGAGTCCAGGCATTCCCAACATAACCCTAGAAGACTGTCTATCTAATTGACTTTTGACTAAGTTTGCTTTACCCTTCACAGGTATATTAGCTAGATCAGCATACTGAAAAATGTTGTATACCGAAGATGTTTGCCATCTCTCCATCACATACAAACACCCAGTTCATTTCAACTGTGCAAACACTGAAATAATTTAAATCCTCATTACACCTCACTGATGCAGCATCTACTACAAGAAAATCTCCAACCTTGTATGATGGAAAAACAGAAATTAATGCAGCTAATGTGCCTAATATTTACAGATATACTAAATAAAACCAGATGAAACAAGTTTTTCACATAAAAATACTGGAAACTGACCATCATGTCTTTGAATGCTGATCCTTTGACCTCCACACCAATAGTGATGTTTATATATCATGGTAAACATCTTTAGTTTGTCTGATATAAATTCTTCCATGGCAAAAGCCAACACCACATGACTGCATAGTATGATTCATATGCTGCAACATTCATCACACGGAGACAGAAAACAACGATTTTAAAACCAAAGATGACAGTAAGGATAGAGGTAATCATTACACCTCTTGCAAATTCACTTGGAAGGCAGCAAAATGTCTTACCTTCATTTATTGAGCCCAAAGAATTGGCTCTGCATAAGGAAAGCTCCATGAAAGATTCCTCTGCAAAATAAAAAGAAAAGTTTCCTTGTCTTTGTTTGTAGTTTTCTGTTTTGTTTGTTTTTTAATTTCTTGTTTCAAGACAGTAACAGAGGGATTTTACTCTAAGACAGAAGCAGCAATTCTTATGTTAAAAACTACGAATTCTTTCCCAGTAAATTAATGAGAATTCGGATCATCCTGCCACAGAAAGTTATAGCTGTGAAAAATAAGTGTGAGAAAATATAAATAACAATAGACTTATTTACAAAGAAAGAGGGTATGATTCTGGTAAAAGATACACAGAATGTATCATTGGCATTGTTACTGGCTTACTTTTAAGGACTTTATTTGGTTATATCATGCCATGAAGTGAAACTAAAGCACATACATTGTGGATTAAGGAAAATCCACATTCCCACCGTGCACTTTAATCCTTCCACATGGTTTCTGGCAAGGACTGGATGTAGTGGTCATTGTGGATGGATTATGTTGTGTATTGTTTGCTTAACATGTTCCCACAATGAAATATGCACTGTACTATCCAAAATACAACCTCTAACAGCCCAGCCCATTTAGCACTGGCAACCCATGTGAAAAATTTTGCTCACCAAATCACATGAAATGATGACCAATCTCCAACAAATTCAGTATTTGGCAAAGAAATGTTCAGATTTCAGTGATATGTTTATTAAAAATGATTTTTATTGTTCTTAAAACCTTGTTCTTAAAACCTAAAATTATTAAGTCGCATTAATTAAACTGCAGTATACAATATTTATATTTGTATTTCATGTTTACATAGTAATCCCCTATGTTTTATTTCAGTACTCATGAATATAAATTTTATGCTGGATTGAGAAAATGTTCATGTTAAAGGAAATTCACTCCAAAAGATGTTACTGTATTTAGCATCGGGTTATATTTATTAATTTTAAACTGACTTCTGTTATGCTAAAGCAAATAATTAAAAATATATAACAAAATCATAAATAGTTACTCTTATGGGCAGATATTCTTCTTAGTCTGAAAAACCAGAGGCTACTGACTATTATAGAAAACCCTGCCTATGATATAAAGTACACTCACACTGATATAAGCCGAGTAAATCGGTCACATGAGGAGTGGAATAAAAATTAAATCCATAAATATCTATACTACCTCCATGTTCTTCTTGCACTTCCAGGTCAATGTCAGATCCAGGTATTGCTGTAGCAAAACCAAGGTCCACAAGAAGGGCATTTACTGAACCTTTAGCTTCTTCTTTGGAGAGGACAACATGGTGAACTCCATCCTCGTAGCTGCTTACATATAAAAACAGTCGGCCTTCAGTGCAGTATTCTGAAAGAAGCAAAAATATTTAGCTGGAAAAAAAAACTCCAACGAGAGGCACTATGATTGCTCACCTGCTTATGTCTACCCAAAAGCTTAATATGATGGTATTTGTACGGATGAAACAATACACCTGTGCTGCGTATTGGTCCCATTCAGAATACACAGCCTGTGATATGATACATTATCAATACACATGTCAACTTGATGGTCTTTTCTTCTTTCAAGGGTCTGTCAGTGGTAGGCAGAGATGCTGAAGGAAATTTTCTCAAGATGGGGAGATCCCATACAAATACCTCCCTGGTGGGAGGAATCACTGAGGACTGGGGCTTTAAACTATGCCAAATGGTAGCTGATGGGTAACAACATTATAATAAGATGTAGAAACACAATTTTTAAACAAGTATTTAATGATTTTGAATGACATTAATAAATGCGAAATTGGTGCTCAGGTGGTAAATTTTCTTCTGTTTCTTGTCATTCCCCTTAAAAAAAAGCATCTGCAAAATGAAAATCATTATTGGTCCACACCGTGCGTAGTCATCGTTTTATTTTACTGCTTCATGTTAGCCCACAAGCCTGTGAAACTATCAATCTAGTAAGAAAATGTCTGATGATCTTGGGGGAAAAAAAGGAAAATGAATCCTTTCCATCCATTATATATAAAATCTGAATTACATGTTTATAGGATTTTTCTCCCCTCAGATGTTCTGACATTTTGTACTACATTGATGGAGTTTCAATGGTTTATGGTCAGCTTGTTCCTTGGGGCAGTGTGAATATTTTGCTTTGAGAACTAAATCTCCTTTCTCTAACAGCTTTTTTTATAAAGGCAGAACTGCTGCAATTATGGCCAATCTGAATAGGTTCTGAACTGGTTTTCAGGATATATAGCCAAACCATCTTCCCTATCAAAAGTTCCAATATGTTCATCAATCTACACCTTGGCAGATCGACCTTAACAGATTATGTTTCTGTCTTGCTGACTTAATCTTTTGTTTCACCATGACACAGTGATGTTGTGCTATAAACATGTCCCTAATGGCAAATAGATTAATCAATTTACTATATCCATCCAGGAAACAAATAGAAATACCTCCATAGCTTCTGCAGTACTCCAACTGATCTCCATCAGAAAGGTGCTTGTATTCAAACAACGTTCTCCATAGATATAGGATTAATCCAGATCATGAGAAAAGGCAAAAGACAATCTGATCAATCTAATTAAAAAACAAAATTAAAAAAGATCATACATTGGGTATGAGAAATAGCCAGAATCACTGACAAAAACTTGCATGATCTTTCACTGGGTTTTATAAGTTGCCTTACTCTGGATCGTTTTTGCATGAAACCTGTGATCCCACAACCAAACAGTATCTTTGCGGAAGCCTGGTACCGTTTTATAAGTGTTGACTATTGGTTGTTTATTTCCAGCATCCAGATTACAGATGACGTAGACATATCTATTCATGTGTCATTCTCACCATTTCAATTTAAAAAAAAAAAAAACTTCCAAGCAGACTACTTGTTAGTTGTCAATGCTTTTAAATAAATCTTTGAGACCAATTCAGGCTGCTCCATTTGATCAGATGCAGAACTCATTTGGTCACCATGTTCCCTGTGCTGCATTACATGAATGCTTTAAGAAACATCTTATTTAATGCCTTCACTAAAATTTGGAAGTTAATTTGTTATCTCCATAACAGAAGAAATAGTGCAATTTTCTCATGCAATGAATATCTTATCAAGAACAAGTCTGAGTGTCTGAGAGGAGATGACTAACAACCAAATCAATCACACTGTACTTGCTGCAGATGTAAAACTGCCACAGCCACAGGTACTTGCTTCCTTCAGTGAAAAAAGGAAATTGTTGACAACACCCACTTCCCATGTACAAATTAAGACATAGTGGCTGCAACTTATGTGGTTTGTTATCTGCTAATTTCTGTACTAATGTTTGTTTTATCTCATCATGTTCAGTTGTTGATTACAAATATACCACCACTCCCTTGATAGCTCTTGCTCTGCTCATAATTCGTGAACCCGCTTACAACTCTGGGTCAGGCATGGATCCCATTTTTGTTTTTTCTAGAAATTACCCAAACAATGACCCCTATTTGTTGAGCTTGAAGAAAATTGTAATCATAATTGATAACTGAAACTTTGATATATTGCTTGCTGCATCATCAAAAACAGTAGAGAGGACTGGGAAATTTTAATCACCATTATGAAACTGTCAACTTTTAATAAGAAGTCATATTTTTCTACGTATTCTTTCCAAATGACATTCTTAGAATAACATAAATAATGATTTTCAATGAAATTTCAATCAATGAAAATGTCACTTATGCCTACTGAAGTCTACGTTATCCAAAAAAAGCCAATTAAATAATAATAAACAAGTTTTTTTTATCCAGTAAAATTTGCATTTTGCCTCTATCTTTTAGTTGGGTTTTAAGTGCAATGATCATAAATGCAATGTGCCCTCTTGTACTCCAATGTAAAATGTGTCAATCTATAATATGTCAGCGAGTATTTCTCTGAGAACCTAATTAAGTGCCGATTGTGTTTTGATATCTGACTTGCAAAGTATTTGTTGTATTGTTGCATCAAATTAGAAGCTGACCTCCTTTGTGGTATCAGTTAATTGCATCTTTCGTATCAAGGCATGCAAATCATACATGCGCAAGACATAACAACCCTGGTTGTAAGTCGGGTGAACTCATTTCAATTGATCAATTAAACATGCAATCATAAATTGGTCAAGGTAGCAAGGCAACCAAGCAAAATGAATTCTTCATGAAACAAAGAGTATTGTTTCACATACATAGATCATTATCTCAGAAAAATCCTGAATTGCCGTTTAGAGATATCCTCAAGGATGAGAAAAGTTTCACTATTACTGGCAATGAAATCATGGCATAAATATTTTACTAACTTAAAAGTACCCAAAAAATTGAGTTTCAATGTAGACAATTGTTGTTGTTGTTGTTGTTGTTGTGGGGCTTAACGCCATTTTTCAGCACACGATAGGCTATACATGGCGGCCAGTATTAATGGTGGAGGAAGAAACCGGGAAATCCGCGGAAAGAACCACCGACCCACGAGAAGCTACTGGCAAGCTTTCTCACATATCCACATTCGCCGAATCTTAGACTCGAACCAACGCAGACAGAGGTGAGATGGCAGTGATCCGTAACGGACAGCGCTTTAGACCACTCGGCCACTCAGGGCCCCGTAGACAATTGTTACATGAAATAAATGTCGCCAGTTTTTGAAAAAGAGGAATCTTGTTTCATGGTGTATCAACAGGTAGTCTGTTTCCTTACTTTTATAAACTCCTGCTTCCAACTTGGCTATACCATAATAAGCTCGGAGCCAGACTAATCCACAACAACAAAATTTAGTGATGCAATACGCAATGTTTTTGCATACACATGAAGGCTGTTGAAACCAGTTGGAATAATGTTAAGGATCTTTCAGATGATGGGCATCTTGAAAATAATTATAATTTATACAGAATAACAATCAACTGTGGTAGGAAAAGCACTTTATTGACAATTATTCTTGAACTGATTGTAACACAAGTATTCAGCCATCAAACAGCCCAGTTTCTCTTCCCTCCACACTGTCTTTTATGGAGGTCCCTTGGACCTTGTTGTGCACAAGTTATCTTGAGAGAGGTCTATCAATATAAAGGAGACATTCCAAATGTGTTCCGTATGATTTAAGACTATATAGATCATTTGACAGCCGTTTTTCAAGCAAACTCATCTCTTGTCTTGTATCTATTTGGTTTGAGTCTCGATGCAATGCTTGGAGTTAGTCACCCAGTGAAGAAGCTACAGTTCTGATTGGTGGTTATTGTTTTACCCTGGACAAATAACAACCACCAATCAGAACTGAATGCAATATATTTTATTTTGCAACACACCGTAAGTGTAGCCTTTAAAATTCAATCCAAGTAGACATAAAATTAGGCAATAGAGAAGCCTCATTAAAAAGTCTGCAATGTCTCCTTTATGTTGATATGTTAACAGTGGCTGGATATGCTAACTGGACAAAATAATTAGCAGGGATATAGTTGGGGTTGGGGGGGCAGATATCTAACTATGCAAGTTAGTCACCTTGTGATCATTTGAAGAGGGTGGAACGGGTGTTGTCAATTGTTTTATCTTTTGTAAACTGACAGAAATTAGTGCGATTACCTGCGGCAGCTGTCTCAGATGAATTCTCAAAGAATAAAAAGACAAACTAATAATAATGACTGTTGAAGATCAAGATATATTATATATGAAGTAACATTTTGTTTTGATTCTTCACCTCTTGTATCAACATGGAAAAGGTATCAATACACTGATATGATGATTAATTATTTCACCCCTTGGCATCTGGCCAAGAACTCTGGGATAGTATGATACTTTCAGACTTTTTATGGTTTTTATATATTTAGCCATGTAAGCCACATTTTGAGAATCCAATGAAAATCTAATATGGTCATTTGTATATTCATATAAAACATGCACACAAATGTAATTTGTTTGCCCCCAATGACTTTTGCTTAATCCTGGTGAAAAGATATTTGTTAAACATGTCTGTGTCCAAAAAGTTATAAAAGATGAAACACAAGGACTGATGAGCAATTTGTTCATATATAGTTCTGCCTCCCACTCCTAATCAATGATAGCAATGAGACTAGAAGAAAAGGAGATTACTGTAAATGGCCAAATATATGGCAACAGTGTTTAATAGTCCCCCTTTGCATCCATGTGACACAAAAGACATGTCAGGACAGATCAGTAGATATCCAAAATTTGATAGGGACTTTTGACTTCCAAAGAAAGCTTTCATCAACCCAATTATTTTCCATGCAAATGTACACAAATTACAACAATTAAACAAATTTACATTTTATTAATATATCATCTCATCAGGTCAGTTTTTTCACATTAACTTGTTAACATTCATACTCATTTTATATGTATCACATTTTTAGCATTTCTTAGATCATTACTATTATTATTTTATTATTATTATATTATTATATTAGATTATATTAGTGACAGTCATCGTTGGCACTTAGAGAATGATGTACTGTTAATAATAATAATAATAATAATAATGAGGACTTTGTATAGCGCCTAATCTTTAGAAGCTCGAAGTGCTTTACAACATTTGACAACACTTAAACAACATATATAATAATATGATTACAAAAATAAAAACAAACACCACGAAATTAGAAAACAGAAAACATGCTGTAAATATTTAAGGTAAGGAAACATTATTAGGTCTTTAAGTCTATTCTTGTAGTTGAAATAGGTGAGTTTTAAGAGCGCTCTTGAATGAGATCACTGTCTTTGTGTCTAAGTTCAGTGGGCAATTCGTTCCACACTGCTGGGCCCTGGTATGCAAAAGAACACTGTCCATATGATTTCATTTTCATAGTGGGAATAATGAGAATATGAGTGTCAGAAGAGGAGCATAAGTATCTTGCTGGTGTGTACACACGGGTGAGTCAGATAGGTATGTTGGACTGAAGCCCATCAGTGAAACGTAGCACAGAGAACAAATTTTGGGTTTAATTCTGGATCGAATGGATAGCCAGTGTAGGGTACAGAGCAGGGGGGAGGCATGCTCTGATCATGGTACTCCAAGGATGATCCGAGAAGCTGTGTTTTGAACTTTTTGAAGTTTCTGGAGTAGATATTGAGACGAACCAGACAGAATTGAGTTACAATAGTCCAGTCTTGAAAGTACTAAGGAACACACAAGTGTTTTAATGGCATCAACTGAAAGATACTTGCAAATGGAGCTGATGTGTCTCAGCTCAAAATATGCAGCCTTGCATATGTTCATGACATGTTGGTGCAATGAGAGAGTACTGTCGAGAGTAACACCTAGGTTTCGTACTGACTGTGTGAATTTAATGTTGGTGTTGCTGATATTTATTATCTGAGGTAAAGGATGTGAATGAGAAAGTCTTTGTGTTGTAATCAGAATGGTTTCAGTTTTATCATCATTCATCTGCAGCTTGTTACATGTCATCCATGATTTCACATCAGAAATGCACCTCTCTATACCTTGGATGGTAGCTTCAACTTCAGTTGGGTGGCTAGATTTGTATATTTGGGTGTCATCAGCAAACAATGGTGAGACATTGGATGATGATCTATGACACTTGAGAGTGGCTGAGTGTATAGAATGAAGAGAACAGGTCCAAGAACAGACCCCTGTGGAACACCACAACACAGATCAACTGGGCTGGAGTGTTTTCCATTTGCAGACACAATTTGTGCCCTGTTGACCAAATAGGACTTGAACCATAGTAAGGCTGTATCGTGAATGCCAAATACATGCTGGAGACGGTGAAGTAATATATCATGGTCTATTGTGTCAAATGCTGCAGACAAGTCAAGGAGAGTGAGGACTGTAATCTTTCTGCTATCCAAAGCAGAGAAAAGGTCATTAACTACTTTCAGAAGAGTGGTTTCAGTACTGTGGCAAGGGCAATATGCAGACTGTACACTGCTAAAAAGACTTTTTGAATTCAGATTAGATACAAGTTGGGATAAAACAACTTTTTCTATGATTTTTTACATGAATGGGAGATTAGAAACTGGGCGGTAGTTGTTTAAATCGTTATGGTCGAGTGTTGGTTTCTTCAGCAGAGGCTTTACAATGGCAGTTTTGAAAAATGATGGGAATTCCCCGGATGAGAGAGAGGTATTAATAACATCAGTTAGTGAAGACAATATCGGATTTAAGCACTCAAGCAGCAGTGATGTCGGAATCTGGTCAAGTTCACGACTTTGGCGCACTCTTCATCACGATTGTACGTACTAAATCCATAGAGACAGGTTCAAATTCTGCTAACGGTTGCCGCTGAAATTCCATATCACAAGAGTATGGTGATGAAGAGTCAATTGAAATTGTGTTGTCAAGTTTATCTCTGATGATTTGTACTTTGTCACGGAAGAAATCTGCAAATAGGTCCGGAAGGTCGACTAGAGGGAAGGTAGTTGGAAGTGGTGTACATTTGTTCCTTGACATTAGCTTGTAAGTAATATCGAATAGCTCTTTGCAGCTGGAACTTTCCATGATCTTAATAATGTAGCGGGCTGATTTTGCTGCATGGACTATGTTTGTGACATTCTTCTTAGCGGCTTCATAGATTTGCTTATGAATAGTGAGTCTGGTGGAAAGCCAAAGCCTCTCAGCTTTACGGCAGTCTCTTTTAACAGTGCGAAGCTGGTCCCTAACACCACGGAGAACACTTTTGAATTGATACTCTGCACTTGGTTGCTGGGGCATGTTTGTCAAGCAATGAACGCAGGCAGTTATTGAGTTGTTCTGCTGTAGGAGGTGAGCTAGTTGTTAGGTTTGCTTGGATGTAATGCATTAGTTGGATTCTGTTTATCATACGGAGGTTTCTCTCAGTAGCAAATAAAGGTGGAGGGTTAGGGACTGATACGTCAAGATGGCATATAATGCAGAGGTGATCTAATGGAAGTTCGTGGGACACCAGGGATACTGTTACTGGATCCAGGTTTACTCTAGAGTCTGCCTGAATTTTCCTCAGAATCAAAAATGTCTTTTTAGGGTCTGCAATGGAATATGGCAACATCAGTACAACTCTAATGAGTCCACCAAGAGTTTACATTGTTTCCTGTGGCAGATTCAGACTGCAAACTGCCTGCCGAACAGCTCAAGATCGGTACTGTCTGGGTCTAATGTTGTTTTAACATCAGGAAACTTTCTGCATGAAGAACAAACATGTACATTATACAATCAGACCCTTTGTGACCTTAAGCCTAATTTGAAGACAACTTTGTCATCATTATGATCATCACTTACTAATATTATAGATTAAGACAAAGAAGCCAATCATCGCAAGCTTTACAGATTACAATGGCAGTTAGTGACACGTACTTTAGTCTGTTCTACATTCTTGTTTACAAAGGACTAAATTAAGGTCAGTGGTGTTTACATCAGTTTTTGTGATGCAGTCATTCACAGTACATGTAGTGTCAAATGTACATTTTGCATATAAATGATGGTCACTGTTCCCAATCTACAGACTGTCACTCATTACAGTGAGTTTATATAATAATAAGCATAACCTTTTTCTTTTCTTCTTGGAGTCAGTTACTGTTGAATCTTAAATTTCACAAGTGTTCTTCCTTACCCCAAATGCAAGCCATCCACAAAGAACAGTAACTATAAATGGTGGCAATGATCATTACTGTGTAGAAATAAAATTTAACAGATGGACACAAAAATTGCAAGAGTGAAGTGATTTGCCAATATGTGCAACTTCAGGTCATGATGACCATAAATATTTACCAGACAATCAAAAACTGAGGAGCCTGAGATTGTGTGCCAGACAGATGGACAGATAAGAGGATTACTATCAAACCCAGCCTCTGCTCTATACATGGATGAGAGTATAACAAGAAATTCGGCTTCGGCTTGTGTGGTATAATGCTAATATTTTGTATTCGTGTTTGTGACTTAGCAAGAGCCTGATATTAGCAATATAAAGTTGCATTTTATTAAGAAATGTTTAGTACCATAGGAATCTTATTGGACACAGGTTCACTTCTGAACCTGTTTATTGTTTTGTAATGTTGTAACGATAATGTAATTTTGTATAGTTTAACGTATATAACATCATTACGTGTTATCGTATATACCCGTATCATGCATAGTACACAGTGTTGGATGTATTTTCAGCTGATTGGAGTCGACGTACTAGCTGTAGCGCTAACCATTAGAAGCTGACGATAAAAGCTGTAAAGCTGAACCATAACAGCTGAAGAGCTGAGTGAACAGTGTTGCTGGTCAAATAGCAGGTGATCGGACGTTGCTGACCAAATTGGTGGGTGCTGATTGCTTGATTGACCAAGGAACTGAATGGTGGTTAGTGACTACCTGTAATGCTGATTGCTTGATTGGCCAGTGTGACTGGTAGCCAAGTGTGCTAGTGACGGAGTATTTTGTGTTACTCCATGAATGTAATCTTTTAGCCATGGGCTAATTTTGGGGTTTGTTACACCCAGTGTCTTGGGAGTGTACAGATATTTTGTACAACGTCTATCCCTTTGTTTTCAACATTTTACTATTTGAGTGAAGTACCTCAATTTTCACTATTTGAGTGAATACATTTTACTATATGAGTCAAGTACATCATTTTCACTATTTTGAGTAAAATGCATTATTCTTTTCGTCTTGTGAAATTACTGTGAATCGTTCACCTTCGTCCTTGTACTGTGTAAGGTCATTTATTTGTATTTATATTTGTTGCATTATTAGGTTCATGCAGATTATGTTAATTTGTCCAATATTTGGATCTAATACACGCACATATTGATCATGATTCTTTTCTCATTCAAGTCATACATCAATAAACATTGTATTCATATCACCATCAAAAGTGTTATTGTAAATCTGAGATCCAACCCCAGTTATCTTGTTACAAAGATAACCACCACAATGAATGTTGTCACATCAGACCATTTTCAATTAGGCATGAACGTATGTATGTGTTAGTGTTTAATAGCACCTCAGCTCAATAATGATCATATTATGCCAAATTCTAAATATCATATATGCCGTCCCACAAATTGATGTGGAGTGCAAGTCAATGCAGAATATAAGCCAAATTTTCTAATTTTTTAAAAAAATTTCATTCTTCATCCAAGTAAGTCGAAGCAAAATATACGACAAGGCTAGATATATACCTTGGCTTCATCTTTTTCACTAGAAACTTTTGGTTTAATGAATATTAAATGGAATCATTGTATGCTGCAATAGGGAAATTACATCACCAATGCCAACATGCTTTGGCAACTGGGAAATTGCATCACCATTGCTAACATGGTTTGTCTAAGGATTGTTTTGAAGAAAGAGAGGTTTCAGTCCATCATGCATCACTGATGCTAACATGCTTTTCCAGTTTTGTTTTGAAGAGAGTGAAAGAGAGGTGCATAGGTATTCCATTACATTTTCTTGCACCTCGTGATCAAAATAAAATATGCCCTAATATGAGAAAGATTTCAGCCCTTCATCATGCTATTTTGTACCTAGCTGCCTCTGTTTACTGAAGCTTTTGTCAAAGAGAAAACTCTTAGTAAATGGAAGCTATTAAAATACATATCATACTCCTTCAGTTTTAAATATTCACAATATTTATATCCATACAGACACCAGCTGGGTTAAATCCCAAGAATGACCACTTAGCATGCCGTTATTTTCTTTGCAAGTACACTGTACTCTAAATTCCTAACAAATAAGATCATCCTTTATGTACACCTCATGTAGTTAGGCAGCATTTGTTTTTGATTTTTGCTCATTCTAGTTATAATTCTGAACTGCTCTAACACTTCTGTTAGCAAGAACAAAAGGTGTCACAGGTTGAGAAACTTACAGGAGTAAGCACCAGGCATTTCCCATCATTACAAGTTCTGTTTCAGCATATAACTTCCATTCAGCCACCAAGTCACCAACTTTGTGCATTTTCCAAAACTCAAGCAGGTCTTCATAAATAGTACAGATATTATTATGCTCATCCTTGTTCTAAACATATCCTGCTGAAGGACAACTGCCATTAACAGCTAATGATATCCCCATGATGACTGAGGTTATGTACACAGCAGACATTTGGGTAAATGCAGTTGTGGCAACTCAGCCTCAAACACCTGATACTAGAGACATTCATACTTACATCAATAAAGTTTCATATATATTTTACCTTTGAAGAAGTCTATGGATTCCTCAGTCCATGTTGTGTTCTGTTCTGGGATAATGTCTTCCATGCTGCAAATTAAGGCCTGGGCAGGGATGGACACAAGAGACTTAGAGAGGGGCATGATTTGTGCAGCCTCCACTGTCATCACTGATCCATAGTCCAGAGTATATACCTGGTATGACAAACAACCATGACATATCATGAAAAAGTAAAAGTACTGGTCTGATGAAAAAGAGCTGTAGGTTGGAATAATCCACTCATTTCCTACTCACCCAGAAATGAAATCTGAATCAAAATGAAGAAAAAAAAAAAGATCCAAGTGTAAGAGCACTTAGGCAAGACATTGGGTCAGCAGGATGTTTTCTGTGCAAATCGTTTCCAATTACAGTTTGATATATTATGGAAAAAATTCTTTCTAGGTTTCTCTTTTCCTCCATATTTGATGGCACACCCAATATGACAGCATTTACATTAAATTGAAACACCTTCAGCTTTACAAAATTTATGTCCTATCTGGTCAAATTGAACGGAAGCTGTTTTTAGGTTTTGCCATATCTGATGTGGAATTAGAATCATTTGAACAAATTTGAAAGACCTTAATGCCAAGAAGATCTGTAAAATCTGGTAAAATAGTTTCTTGTGGTTTTTGAAACATTTAGTTTTGATGGATAAAGCAAATTTTAATTATGTAATGCATGCCTCTTAGTATTAGTGACTATCTATTCATCTGGTACAGTACTACCCAGTCCAAGGTGAAATTTCTCTCTTCCGATTAGTAATTTGGGGCCTTGAACAGAAACAGTCATGATCCCAGACCAAGCCTTAGTCACTTCATCATTTGGAATATCATCCTTTTTTTAACCTGGACCAAGATTTAAGCACATAAAAGCAGCGAGTGAGGCAGGAGGGAATTCATCAATAATAGCAGAAAAGCATTACTTAGTTAAAGTTATTTTACCCCACAAAACCTATATTTCAATAGCAGTAATACATTACCTGCTATTATTATATTATAAACTTTTCCACCCTGGTGGGAGGCTAACAGATGTCAGATATAACTTACAATCTGTTTCTAGTGGGATGCTACAGCAGACTCAAGATGGCTTGCTGGGCCAACACTAGTCAGCCTAATGCATAAATGCCCTCAGTCTGGTGCACCTTCAGAAGGAGGAAAAATAAATGTGAGACAATCAAAAGGCGGCTTTCATGTCATCACCTTGCGAGGAATGATTAATAAAGAATCGTAATGTAGTAACAACCCAAACTTCATGCGGGGTCAATCCATGTAGAAATGACGACTGCCAAAATATCACAAGTATCTCTGAGTGGGAAAAGAGTTTTCTGACCATTTATTTCCCCTTTTCATTTAGCCCAACAGAAACATAAATCTCTGACCAGACAAAAAGGTCTGTCTTGATCATCCATAGCACCAATGCAACTAGAGACTAGGGATTTTAACTGGTAAAGGGGCTACTGAAGGTACCCAGTTCTTAAAAAGAAAGCCAGATAATAACAATAATAATAATAATAATAATAATAATGACTTTATTTAATGAGGCAAACACAACTGGCTAAGAACTAATCTACCTTAATGCCCTCGTACAAAGGAATTTATTTAGTTTAGCTGCATCTCTGTAGCCACTGGATACAATGGGTATTGAAGAAAGAAATAGAGTGGGCATTTCTAATCTCAACTGGAATACTATTCCAGAGCAAAGTTCCAGAGTATTGGAAACTTTTTTAAAATAATTCCTTATTTGGTTTGGGAATTTTATACTGTTTGGTAGACATGGATTGCAGGTGGGGAGTATTGCCAGGTAGCCTATACTGGAATAGTGACTGTAAATATTCTGGAGCACTATTACTGGATATCCTGTACATTAATTTGGCTTTTCTCAAATGGATTCGGTCTTTAATAGGCAATATTTTTAACTTACCAGCTAAATTTTCCTTGTTTTCTTTCTGGATTGATATTAGCCCAAATGCTCTTTTTTGAAGATGTGCCAGCTCTGCTATGTTTTTATCATCTGAATTACCCCATACTGTATTACAGTAATCTAAATAGGGTTGTATGTAACTGTTATAAAACAGTATTCTCTGCCTTTCAGGGAGAAAATGTCTTATCCTACTGAGAAGCCATAAACCTGAATTGACTTTTTTACTGATATGTTTGATATGTTCGATCCATGATAGGTTATTATCTACCAAAACACCCAAGTAGTCTATCATGACAGACCATTTGCAACTCTTTATCCTTCCATGACAGACATAGTTCATCACTATCAAAATTTGTCCTTGTTTGCCTTGTTGAGATAAGTAATATTTTAGTTTTACCAGTATTTACCACCATGCCATTGCATGTGCACCAGTTCTCCAGTTTGTTTAGGGCTTTCTGTAAATAAATTTCAAGTTCATGCTTTGTGTTTTGGATGTCACAATGTTGTATCATCTGCATAGAGATTTGTAGATGAAATTGAGTCCCTTCGTAAAAGTGGTAGGTCATTAATAAATAAAATAAATAGTAATGGACCTAGAATTGAGCCTTGTGGTATTCCATATCTAATTGTTCCAGGTTCAGGCAGAACATTATTTATATAAACATGTTGTGTTCTCTCACTTAAGTATGAAGTAAACTATCTAACTGTACTTTCATCACATTGGCAGATTTTCAGTTTCTTCAAAGGAATTTCATGATCCACCATGTCAAAAGCTTTCCTGAAATCTACAAATACAGATCCTATTATTCTACGTTGATCAAGTGCTTGAAGCCATTTATCAGTTAGGGAGATCAAGGCAGTCTCACATGAATGTTTCTGTCTAAAGCCTGATTGATTAGGGTGTAACAGCAAGTGTTCGGTTAAATATGACATGAATGAGTCATGGACATGTTTTTCAATCAATTTTGACAAGTCTGGTAGTATTGAGATTGGCTGGTAGTTATCAGCATCATCCTTAGAACCAGATTTGTGAATAGGAGTTACTTTTGCAGTTTTCCATAATTTGGGGACAGATGAGGTTGCAATACTTAAATTGATTATCAATGTTATGCTATTTAAAATAGCAGAGGCAGAAGATTTAATGAGTTGTGGACCAATCTGATCAAGTCCTGTAGCTTTCTTGGTATCAAGTTCACTGAGACATTTCTTAACAAAGTTTTTTTATACTGGTGGAATAAAGAAACATACCTCCTTAGAGATTTTGCTGCTGCAGAACTTATTTAGTTCATTAAAGTTGTTTTCAAAGTTCTTTTAAATTTGTGGTAATGTTGGTGAAAACTTCATTGAAAACATTTGCAATGTCAGTGCCATCAGTGACTATGGTGTCATTTACCAAAAGTGAGTGAATTTTATTTGTCTATCTTTGTGTGTTCCTCCAGTGAGTTCATTGAAGACTTTCCAAATGGGAGTTTGTGTTGCTCTTTTTGTTTTCAAGCAATGATTGATAAGAAGCTTTTTCAGCTTTTTTAATCATACTTGTTATTTTATTTCTCCATACTTTATATTGTGCATGGTTTCCCATAGCCTTGAATTGGTCTCGTGTTTTCCCAGTGTCTAGGATTTCAGTAGTAAGCCAATTAGGTTGGATTTCGTTCTTTACTTGATGTACTTTTAGTGGTTAGAGACTACATCCATAAATAAGTCAGTCCACACCCTCAGAGCTTCATCCATGTCATCCAAATTTTGGATCATATTCCATGGAACTTTATATAGGTCATTGAAAAATTGTTCTTCATTAAAATTTTTGAACAATCTGTAAGTGATAGTTTTGAGTATTTTTCTTATTTCTCTTGCATTTAACCTTTCTTGTAAAAAAAAGGTAGGATAGTGGTCACTACGACCAACATTCAGTACATTAACTCTTTAACCCCTGGAGGTTTTGTCGTTTTCGTCTGAATGTGAGTAGGAAACACATTTTGGGGGCTAATTCTTAATACATCCTAATACATCAACTTCCAAGAGATTTCTGGTTAACCTAATGCCTAGTTGTGTTAGAAACATCGTTTTTCATTGGCTATTTGGCTCGCGCATTAGCAGAAGGGTAAAAGTTGGAGTTCTTTTTTATTTTTTGCTTAACGGACCCATCATTTTCGTACAGAGACCACTCTTCTAAATGCCCATCTTATCCTACTTTCTGCAAAGGTTCGCCTGTCTGTGTGCAGTTCAGACTGATCTGCCTTAGATATGAGGCCAAAAAGTTTAAAAACCAGATACAAAATCAGATTCCGACCACAGGCGAATTTTGGGTGAAAAAAAATTGGGTCCAAAAAATGTTTTTCCCCTTGTATTTTGTAGTCCAACTAGAACGTCCAGATTATTGGTATCATTGTAGAGCTACATCTGTCTACCCTTCTATAATACCACCCACTTTAGCAAATCATACATGACCTTGACGCTACAGAGCTTGTAAGTAGACTACTATCCCCTGCTGCGTAAACGTCGCGCTAGGGGTTGATGAGTTAACACAAGCCACATAGTCTGGTAGGTTGGTATAAATGTGATCAATAAGAATGCTTGATTTTTCTGTTACCATTGTGGGCTCATTTATCAGTTGGACTCAGCCTAATGATTCAATAAATTCCATCCAGTTGTTCCTTAGTTGAGTATTGAGAAGGTCTTTATTTATATTGCCAAGTATATATGTTTCCTTCTCCTGTACAAGAACATTTTCCATTTGTTTCAAAAAGTTATCATTCCAAATTGCTTTGGAGGAAGGTGGCCTATAAATGACACCAACTAAGAATGATTTTGCATTATTTAGAAAAATTTCCACCCAGATACTCTCAATTTCATGTGACTCCAAGTCAAGTCACCTTCCTGCATTTACATCTTCCCTAATGTATACAGCAAGACCTCCCCCTGCTGTGTCTCTGTCCCTGTGTAACGGTTTATGGCAGCCCTGACAGTGAAATAAATTATCATTGTGTTAAGCATTTAATTTGGTTTCAGTGAGTCCTAAAATATGCATATTATTTTCCTTGGAAGACAGCGTTGACTTAATCTGGTCTATTTTTCCCACTATATCTTGTACATTTAAGTGACCTATGTTAAAACCTTTTGTATTTAGTTTCATATCAATAATATGTATGTCACATGCAATGGGGTACTCACTGAGATTGTCTCCATACTACTTTTATCATTCTGACATCCTATTTCCATATTTAAATGTTCATATATATTAGCATCTTCAAAGTCACATTCAGACCCTAAAAATCCATTAATTTTTGCCTTTACAATAGTGTCCACTGAATAGAGTCAAGAGTCTCGCTAGGTACATTTAAATTTGTTATAAATGAAGTACTGGCATTCTCCTCTTTGCCAGCTTCCTAATATGTATAATACACTGATTGACAGAGTCTTTGTTTGTGTCCAAATTTATGGCATCTGATGTTGTGGTAGGGTTTAACGCCATTTTTCAGCACAAGATAGGCTATACATGGCGGCCAGTATAACTGGTGAAGGAAGAACCACCAACCCACGACAAGCTATTGGCAGGCTTTCTTATGAACCCACGTTAGCCGAGCCTGTGACTCAAACCCACACAGACTGAGGTGAGATGGCAGTGATCCGGAACAGTAAGCGCTTTAGACCACTTGGCCACTCAGGGCCCCCGATGGCATCTGAAGCACTCAATCTGTTTGCCATGATGGCATACCTGTGTCACATGCCCAGTTTCTCTACAGTAGAGACAATACTGTTCATTTTAGTGCCTGAAAATGGGGCATACACATTAAGAGGTTCCTTTTCTACTTAAATGAATTTTGTCTGTGGTGGAGGATTAGGCTGACATCCTGGTTCTGAAGAATGAAAGATGTGTATTGTGGAATGTACTGTAGGTTGAAGTCTTCACACTGGTCAATTATCAGATCATTGATTTCTTTCACCCAGGTGTCCACATGAGGAGGTAATGCTGATATCATTATTTTACATGTATATGGGCTGCAATACCTAGCAGCATACAGTAAACTTTCAAAGTCTGTTCTGATTTGATTTAGTGACCTTCCATCACTGGCATCATTTCCACCTACTAAAATAATAATTTGGTTGTATTTGGTTAGGTCTGTATTCATTATTCTGTCTCTGATGTTGTCAATTTTTGCACCTCTATACATCTGTTTTAAGGAGTCTCCTTGGTATTATACTTTTCAATATTGAGGAGCCAACTGTTCGAGTCCTGTCTTTCCTGGTTTGTGATTCATGTGTTGGACTGGTTTGTATTTCAGACACATCTCCTGGAGGAAGGGGTGCTGAAATTGGTGTCTCAGTTGTGTGAGCTAATCGAGCTGATGCTGACATTTGTCTGAGCACTGGGAAATGCAGTTGTTGGTCCAGGCAACAGACTTCTTGTGTAAGCTGAGGACCATGGGTGTACACTTATTGCTGTTGCAGGTGTGACATATGACTGAGAGGGGCATACTGTTTTTTGCAATGCATGATTACTTTGGATATTAGTTGTTACATGGTCATTTTACATTTTCTTTTGGCTGGTATTGGGATTGTCTGTCTGAGCATCTGACATTGTTGTTATTTGGGAGTCTGTCTGAATTGCTGTTTCACATGATGTTACTTGCTCATTAATCCTTCCCTGCGCTGACTTTATAGCATGTAACTCTAGTTTTAGTTCTTCAATTTGGGCCTGCAAGTTCCTAACTGTTTTTTGATGTACAAACATGGAGAAATCATTAAGGTTTAAGCCATCACTGCAGTGGTCATGATTGATGGAGCATGTAATTGTCCCACTCTGGAGGGGTCTTAATTTATTGCCTGAGTCATCTAGGTCAAAGACTTCAGGAGCTGTTTCATGTTGGTACTATATCTAGTTACTGGTGTAGATGTCAGAATATAACTGCCTTTAGCATGGGTACTCTCATCCTGTCTACTTTACAGATTATATAATCTAACCATGTGAAACTGTTCAGCCCTGTATATGTAGGACAATATAGCTGTCAGTGTTTTTCTCTTGTGTTCTGTAGATAGTACCATTTTGAACACTTGAACTGCATGGAGTCATGCAAGGTTCTTAATCCAATATGTTTTACAAACTCAAACTTTTGTAGATCTATATGCACAGTGACTCTGTATTTATTATGTTTGACCCTCAGGAATTCTGGATAAATGTCAGCCATATTGGATAACTCCAAATCATCATCTGTACCATTGTTTTCATTTTCACTTTGTACATGACTTTCCTGCCTGGGATTATCTGAATGGCTCTGATCTTCAGGTATATCAGACATACTAAAGCCAGAGAATGATGCAGAAAAGATTGAGCTAAGTGTGCTGAGTAAGGAACCTACAAGACTGGTATTTAAATATGTTTCCATGATTCTAATATTTTCAGCTTGTTCATAACTGTGATAGAACATATAATATGAAATCCTTGTATATGACTAGCACATATCCATAAGCTTTTGAAAAAGAAATTTTGCATAATGTGTTTGAGTTGGTATCATCCTGAAGTTCAGATATGGTAGATGTAGTTCAATTCAAATTAATCCACTTGGGTAGCCATCTTGGATAACCTGAAATCCTTTGTTTTGAACAGGTTTCCAAGTTCACTTGAATAAATGAAAGTGTGCACATTAAATTTCACTTACACTAACTTAATACAAATATTGTCATAAATCCACAGTACAAATTATGACAATAGGTATTAGCATATTTAACACCAGTTTTTACACCAAATTCATTGAATATTGAGTGGAGCTGTTACAACCATCTATACATGGCAGCCATCTTGTCTTCCCCCTCCAAGGTTAACAAGTGACAGAACTGTAGTTGTGTTAGAACCATCCATACATGGCAGCCATCTTGTCTTCCCCCTCCAAGGTTAACAAGTAACAGAACTGTAGTTGCCACTGAAACATTGGCAACCCTCTTCTACCATTATTGCATCAATTTCTCTCCTAGCCAATGCTAAAGAAAGAAGGAAGACCAACCTTGTGAAAGTTTCTTGAAAGACACCTCACTTTAAGATTCACCCATTTACATAATGACCAAAGAACATTAGAGGTCTCACCTAGGCATTAATGAGAAACAGGTTCTGAGAAATGAAGATCTGACCTATAGTGAAGACCACCAAGAACTAAAAGTTAAGGGTATTAGAGAGTTGCTCTATAGCTCTTACTGACGGAAACTGAAATCCAAGAGGGTTGATTAGAGCAATGTACTGCTAACTAATCACAGAATAGTCTCCACTTGGAATCATAAATCTTAAAGGTCAACTAGCAGGAGTGATGCAGTCTTCTACCCTAATTAAACATTTATCTTGACAGATGGATTGTTGTGCAGGAGAACCCTCTGTGATGCAACAGTGATCCCTCCTCAGTAATAAGTTACTGAAGGAGAATGCTCAACCATGATCACTGTGCCACAAGGGAGCTGCCAGAATGTCTTGACAATGTCAAGTACTTGAGGGATTATTCTGAATGGTAGGAAGATGTTGGCATACAGTTGATCCCACATCATACTGAAAGGATTCACCACTCTTGCACTCTGGCTTGGCACTGGGAGATGGGCAAACATTTAGCAGCAGTTTCTTGTTCAGCTGTATTGGCAAGAAGTCCACCGCTGGCCTCTCCTCCCCTTTACAGGAGAGACTGCCACCAACTGGTGCAATTTGGAGAGTGATCCCCACAGCCAAGCAGAGAAAAGAGGCACATGTGCATCTTTGCCATCCAAGGTATGCCAATGTGCAGTTTTGTGGATTTAACACCTTACATACCACGATGGCTGAGCCAAGTCTCAAACCTATGTGGACAGAGATGAGATTTAAATGATCTGTAAATGTGAGCACCTAAGATCCCTTGTCCACCCTGAGGTATGCCAAGACCAACAGGTTTGTGATGATCATAAATGAAACTAATACACCCTACAGTGATAAAAGTAATGACTTGCAATCTAGGTTGATACACAGGAAAGAATCCTGCCCTGCTTAAATACCTGGAATCTGGGGCCTGTTTCAGAACTCTGCTGAAAATCTGAGGTGGTGATGACCTGGTTCCAAATGGAATCTGAATTGATGGGGACCCTATGAGGTCTCCAATTTGCTTGCAGTAAAAACTGATAAAGCCTACCTAGTAGAACTATATCTGCTGCCACATTCAGCAACCTCCTTGACCAGACACTAAAACATTTCCCCTGGAATGATGTGAATGTGTAGGTAAGCATCCTGGAGATCTATGGAGACGCCAGTCATTTATCGTTATGGTATTCCTAACTAAGGCTGATTTCTCCATCTTAAAACATTGTTCCTAAATAAACTTGTTGAAAGTGGAAAAAATGATGACTAGGCAAAATTGTCCATTAGTTTGTTTTTTTTTAAGCTGGATAATCATAGATTGGAATCCCGGGCTCTGAGTGATGATCGCTCTCTACTGCCCTTTTCCTTAGATGGATGCATACCTCCTACCCTTAGGATTCCAGAAGGGTTTGATGAAAAGAAAATGGGTCCTTGATCCTCATTGTGGAGAGGATCCATTTTGACACAAACTGAAATGTCAGGGAGATAGGAATATGGCAAGAGATGAATCAATCTCTAGGGCTTACTACCTCACTCCTTATGGATGGTGGAGTTCTTAAGCTTTCTGGAGAATGAGGGGCAAGGAGTTTGACAAGGAGTCTGGTGTTTCTGCTCCTACTCCTACTTAAAGCATTCTGGCAGGAAACTTTACGCCTCTCAGGCTAAAGATATTTCTTCATTTAGCCAGGCCTGGGATCACATTGTTGATCCCTCTGGCATCAAACTTCCACCAAAGAGATTAAGCCACTGAACAAGGTCTCAGAAACCAGTGGTGCCAACTTCAATAGAACCAGCAAACATATCCAAGGCAACATCCAAACAGCAGTTCAGCCAACAGTGATATCTGTATAGTCTCTGTAAAACAGCCATCAATAGGCTTGTCCACTAAAATGTGAAAGAGGCTGCCAAGAAAATGTTAGCATGTGAAAACTATTGCAATTAAGGTGCATGACTTAAGTTCTGACATCAGTGGGTTGCAGGTCCAGATCTTTGTGGAGATCACAACCTAAAGACATTCTCTAATCCAGACCAGAAGGCTTGAGCAAGTCAATGTACCTGCAACTAAGAAAGGCAGGTTATGTTCAACAAGAAAACTCACAATGTTTCAGCACTGGTAGCATGCAAAACTTGAGTAGGTGGCTTAAAGTACTCCAGAATTGAAATCTGCTGGGTGCTCTTAATTTTTTCAATATCTATGTGCTTTTTGCAAGCTGTGTGCTTTTTCACATCGTTTTGCCACATGCCCACAGGGGGGCTCATATCGTTGCTTACAATTTATCTGTCATACATGTTAATTCCCAATTCTAAAATTTGTGGCATACTACTGTGTGAAAAGCATAATGTACAACAATGTTTGATGGCTGAATGCAAGGCCAATTTTTGGTGTACTTCAATCTATATTTCACATTCTTCTGTGGATGTGAAAACATTTTATCTGTTGTGTAGCTTTATTACAAAATGGTATTAATCCATAAGATGAAATGTTTGTTTTCCTCGAGTATGTACATGTGCCACTTTTAAAAAAAAAAAATCAGTTGGGCCCCGGTTTTCTTCACAAGTATTTGTAAAACTGCTGTTCTAAATACAGATTATATACATTACAATGCTTGCTACAGGGCAAACTGTAACAAAAGAATCTAGTTTTACTAACATCACAGCTAGCAATACAGGACTGTTACGGGTACGAGTGACCACTGCTACTATTTTGACCTGCACTTAACTGGATAAAATTATTTTATTCATGATTTAAGCCGATTGCGAATTCAGGATTTTGTGATGTTTTGGCATGCAGCATGAATCCTGAATTGCTATCTCAAGTCGTGAAATTCATGCCAAAATCATGAGAGTTGGCAGGTCTGTCTATTGTTGAAAGATCTTTGATACTGGAAATTGGGTCATAATGGGAGGGACTGGTGTTAGGGACATGTGTGAATAATATTTTGACAGTGATCTGAGTTAAAGTGTGACTGACTGGTGGAGGGGAGTGGGAACCTCTATATATGTAAATGAAATGTCAAGGGAGGAACATTGTCAGAACAAAGGGTTCAATTCAGTCTTTGTTATATACATGATTCTTTCCTGAGAATGAATGAATTATTATATGGACCAGGGTAATTTCATACCATAATAAGTAAGCTACACAATGCTGCTGTTTTTGAGTCCTATAAACAGAACTTGCAACCAATTCTTTAAACAAGAGATATTTCCAAGAACAAGAATGCCATGTCACTAATTTCTTGAAAGATATTAATTACTAGGATAAAAATGCCAAATTTAACTAACCCAGGTGTCATAGAGTAACACTATATGCCCTTTCTGCATTTGTGGTAAATCATAAAACAAGAATGCCAGGGAATGTCAATCCCATGTTCAGAGATTTGCTGCAAGATGCATTTCCTTAACCCCAAGGCCAAATGTGGATGCAATGAGTCATTGATTTAACTGTCTTAGCTTCATAATGATTCATACAATGTAGGAAAATAAATCCATCAATGGCTTTAGAAAATATAAGCCCCCCCCCCCCAATTCTTTAACCAAAGCCATAATCCACATTTTCTATGACTGGCCATGACTCCAGGGTCAATGTGACAAGATCATGTGTAAAAGAATGAATTATCTTAGGTCTATAATGAGTCATCTCATGAATAAAGAATGTCCATGAGCTTTAAAACATACATGCAATGGAACAATACTTTTGTCAAAACCTATCATGTAAATTTTATATGACCCCAAGTCCAAAGACATAGGGGTGAGTGTGCATGTTGTAGAATGATGTGTCTTCATAATGATAAATGCCATGCATGACAAGAATTTATCAAGGAGTTTAGAAAATATTAACAGTGGTTCAAAAGTTAACCAAAACCTTACCAAAAATGTTATGACTGATCTTGACCCCAAGGAAAAAAGCTGGCAGGTGAGAATGTTGTTAAATGAACTGACTTAATTTCATAATTAATTATGCCAAGCATGAAAAAATACATATCTTAGGGTTTAAGAAATAAAGGCAAGTGAAAAATTTTTAACCAAATCATTAAACTGCTAAGTGACTGCTGTCTCACTTCGTACTAGCACAGTCTCAATAAAAAAAACAAACTATATGCTCTTCTTGAGAAGCTTTTTATTGTTTCTAAGATTGGCACTGCTAGTCCCATTGACCTATGGCTGGTTATGCTTCAAAGGCTTGTACAGCCTACATCTAAGTCAAGCTAATGAAGAGTAAACTAGAAGAATGATTACCTCATACTGTCCATCCACTTTCTCCTGGACAACTCCCCTGTACCATGTGTCACTACTCTTGTTTAGCACAAGACACAAATCTCCTTCATTTAACTTAGTTTCTGTCTTCTCCATCTCTTTAACTGTCTCAGCTACCCTTTCAGTGATACCTTTTATCACATCCACCTGACTCAAAACATGGAACACAAGTTTATCCATCTCATCATTGTCCACAAGTGTCACCTCATATTCATCATCCACTTCAAGTCTCAACTGCTTGTATCCTCCCTTATCCACCATGGGTAGAACCCCTCTGAACCTGGCATATCCACCATCCACTAAAGCCTGTGCAATGGAGACATCCCCATCATACAGTTTTAGCAGGTACTTGCCATAGCAGTCATGTCTAGCCAGCTCTGCTTTCACAGGCTTACTGTCCACCAGTTCATGAAATCTATTGCATGCACCAACATCCCAAGTTCCATTCAAAGACTCACTGATTATGTCTGACAATCCACAGTGAAATGCTTGCTGAGGTAAATCCATGAATTCTGACTTCAATTTCTTTACGTTCTCTGATGGCACTTGGATTTCTGAGCCATTATCTATGCATAATACTATAACTGATTTGTCATTTACTTTTTGAACTACTCCCCTATAATATTTATTGTCTTCTGTGTTCAATATAACACAACCAAGGTGTGTTACGATACCAGTAATAGTCTCACTATCAGAAGAATAACTGTCCTGTATTCTTGTGTCCAACTCTGTCATGCCTTTCTGATAATCCAACTTCTGACACCAAAAATCACCAGGATTGGTCAGATGACTCAACAAAACTTCAAACGTGCCCGACTTGGGATCAAGATCCAGTTCTTTGTACCTGAAAATAATAGTCTTGTTTCATTAACTGATACATTTTACAACAGCAATAAAAACATTCACTGTTTCTTATAGTCTCCTGGGTGAGTTGGTAACTTCATTGATGCTAGTGTAATTTCTAAAGGCTGATGCTTTCTTGTGGTAAAAAACTTGCAGAAATAATCAATCTGGCACGTCATCAATGATCTATTAGTTTGATGACAAACAAATTCACAAAAAAGTAGAATTGTTATAACAAATGTGAGTAGATAATGCTTAAATACCAAGTCAAACAAAAGCAAGATAAAGGGTCCTTTTGAGCTGAACGATTAATTTGTACTCTTACCCATTTTAAAAAGGCAATTTGTCCTATTACCAAATTTAAATCGCAATTTGTACCCTTACCTAATTTAAAACCTAATTTGTAACCTTACCCAATTTAAAGTGTAATGTTATGACTCTAGGTCTTAAACTATGTAACAGAAACAACAATTTTAGTAAAATCAACAAATAATTTAGTTCTTCAAGTTATCAAGTAAAATTTTAATTAGTCTTGTGAATTAAATCCCAAATAATACATGTCCTATTAGAAGTCCAAAAGTACAGAATGTTCAGAAGAAATTCCCAATCATCTTGAATGTCCTGATGTACCACAATGATGCAATCCAGCATATCTTCGAGTTCACAAAAATCCAAAATAACGTTAGTCCAAAAGTCAATGAGCACATTTTAATTCCAATGAATAATTTAAATAATTCTTCTGAAATTATGTCTGAACACAACTATAAATGATTCCACACACTGATCTTAAAATGTGAATGAATTTATATAACAAACCTATATTTATATGCATTCCCACTTGACCTATGATGCAACAGCATTTTCTGGTAAACTGATGGTAAATTCCACTAACTTGTAAACAAGGTTAGGCTTTGAACTCAAATTATAGTAAACATCTTTACTACTTACAATCATGGGAAAAGCCAGGTATGAAAAACTATCCACAACCCTCAAGCACAGACAGAAATTAAGCACATAATATCAATCCAGTATGCAAAACACCTCCCCTCATGTGGAAAAGAACGATTTATGCCATAAAGCTTTCTTTTGCAAATCAGCCACAGATATGTATAATACCATAATAATTAAAATTACACAGGAAGATATCCTATGAATGACACAAAATATATACAAAATAAAAGCAATGTAGTACTTCCATACACATGAAAGTGCATCTGAAATAAAATTATCTTTCAATATTCCTGCAACATCAAACCTCAACAAGTTTTATTTTTTTTTTAAAACTTAAAATGGAAGTGAGTTGTGATCACTGAATACAATAATCAGACAATAGACTATACTAACATACACCTCATAATGTTGCAAAGCCAATATAAAAACCACACATTCCTTTTCAACTGTGGAATAATTTCTCTGGTGCTTGTTTAGGTTTTTTTTTACAAAAAAAACCCACTCAATGATCCATACCATTTTAATCTTCTTGAATCAATACTCTACCAACCCCAACATCAATTGCATCAACAGACATTTCAAATAACTGACTGAAATTTGGTGCTGAAAGAATTGGTGAACTTTTAAGTATGGCTTTTAATTTGTCAAAAGATTCCCGACACTTGTCAGACTAATGAAACTTGGATTTCTTACTCAAATTTGTCAGAAACTCAGCAAATAAAGAGAAATTGAAATAAAATTTCGGATAATATCCAGCATACTGAAAAATCACATCATTTGCTTTTACTAACAGGCACTGGGAATTCAGAGATAGCCCTGACCTTGACTTTTACATATTTAACTTGACAATGTCCCACAATATGTCCTAAAAACATGACACAAGCACTAAAAATCTGCACAATCTAATCGTGGCATTGGAAATGAATCCATTTTGGAAACAATGTTCACTTTTCTATGGTCAGTACACATGCAGAATGCATTATCTGGTTTAGGTACAAGAATACAAGGTGAACTCCAATAACTTTAACTTGGTTGTACGATATTATTCTCCAGTAAATACTAAATCTTTTCTTTTCAAGTACTCCCGCTTGATAGGATTCATCCTGTAAGGATGCTGTTTAACAGGTGTAGAATCTACAATTTTATTATCATAGTACATTTCATATGTTCATGTTGGAACATCAGGAAACAAGCACTCATATTCACATAATATCTGTTTTATTTGATTCTTTTCTTGCAGTTGTAGATATGATAGTTACTGGTCCAGATTATTTAACCCTTTACCTCCGAGTGTATGGCTTTTTAGCCCTTTGATATACATCTACCAAAGTTGGCCAGTGCAGTGTGCTATTTTATCCATTTTATCCTGAATACGACTACGGGCATAATACCTCATTCTATCCTGAATACGCCTGTGGTCATAGTATCCCATTTTATCCTGAATACGACTACAGTCATACTCTACTACGTATGTGTGTAGCGTCTCTAGAAACACATGTTATACATCACAAATATTTGTGTACTTCTTCACCAACACTGGAAATGGTTAAAGCACGCATGCGCAGTGAAATTTTAAAAAAACGTGGTTGGAAAAGAAATTATTGGCTTGAAAATCGATCGATAAAACGATGGACGACAACTCAGATGTAAACATGGATGTTGATAGCAAGGGAAGCGACAATGAAGTTGACGATTTGAATGATTCTGATGATAATATTGACTTAAATGATGGGTTAGAATTGAATCAAGTTGATGAAAGAGATGATGCATGGCTTAATGCACTTTTCAACAGTGATTTGGAGAATGAAGCTGACTTTGAAGAGGAATGGGTCCGGGATGATTTTTCACCTCGGTTGCAGCCACGATTTCAATTGATAGAAGGGGCAACTGTTCAACACCCAGAAGAAGCCGATGCACAACATTACTCTTGAGTTACCTTGGGATGATTTAATCTGGAAAAAACTTGTTGTTGAAACAAACCGTTACACTGAACAGGAGCATAGAAAAAATCCCCCCCCCCCCAAGTCACCAAGATTGATGCCAGTCGATATTCCCACAATGAAGGCCTTTATAGGCTTATGTTTTGCCATGGGAATAATTTGTCTTCCATCAAGACATAATTATTGGCAACAAAGTAAGTATACATCTGTCACATCCTTCAATAAAATTGTGTCTCATGACATATTTGAACTGATTTGGAGATACTTGCATCTCCATGACAATGAAGAACAAGCTGCAGAGCCTCAGCCAGAGGGAAGACCAGATAAATTAAAGAAAATTAGATGGTACCTGGATTATTTAGACCAGAGATTTTCATCAAATTTCATACCCCCAAAAAATGCAACTATTGATGAAAGCATGATAAAATTCAAAGGAAGACTCTCTTTTAGACAGCATCTTCCAGAAAAGCCAACAAAATAGGGGATGAAATTATGGAATATGGCCGACAGCTCAACTGGATACATGCACAGATTCCAGATAAACACCAGCGAAGAAGATGGGCAAGAAAAGGGGCTGGCTTACAGAGTGGTAATGGATCTCTGCCAACACATGTTCTGAAAAAATATGACAGTCTATTTTGACAACTTTTACACAAGCACAGATTTATTGTGAGACTTGCATACTAGAGGGGTGATGGCCTGTGGAACGGTCCGTAACAACAGTAAGGTGTTGCCAAAAGAGTTGCTGCCAAAACAGCTGAAACTGAAGAAGCATGAATACAAAGTTGCATAGAAGGATGAACTTATATTTTGTGTTTGGCAAGATACAAAAGCTGTTTGTGTCTTGTAAAATTTTCATGACCCATCATCACATGGCTTTGTAAACAGATGTTCTGGTATGGCTGTTCAGCAACAGGTTGAAGTTTCCAAAATGCTATCGGATTACCAGCAAAACATGAAGGGAATAGATCTCTGGGTACTATCTTCTTCATCACCAGTCAAAAAAATGGTGGCATCAAATTTTCTTTGACCTAATGGAAACTTCGGCGTACAATGCGTATGTGATTGCACGGGACACAAATCCAGAGAAAAACAAAAGTATGTGGCCAATATTTCAGAGCTATCTGGAGGACTTAGTTGCATCTCTGGTTGGTGACACTAGAGCTGGAAAGGTTGCAGCACTTGTTCCAGAGCCTACCAGAGTAACAGTGCCACATACCACTGCAAAAACGTTTGACAGAAAAAAAACCCGTCATGAATGTTCACTGGCCACTCAATCTGGCGAGAGAAGAGGGGTGACAAAATTTGGTTGTAGGGAATGCAATGTCCCTGTTCATATTGAATGCCAGGGAAAACATTACTAGGTGTATAAACGCTTAAAAGCTGATGTTTAGACAACTAAACAACTGATGTAGAATTGGCAGTTTTAAAAATGAAGTACGTTTTTGCAATGTGATGTGGACATTTTTATTCACCATTAAAGTAATATTGTTATTACTGACAGTGATGATGTGGACTTCAAAATTTGGACTAAAATTGTACTGAATAATTAGATTTATCTTACTGAAGGATTTCTAAGATTAATTTGTGACAAGTTTTCATGAGAAACTGCATGCTGAAGTACATGCTCTAGAATGTGAAGTAACCAAATTGTTCCAGGTGTTTTGTTGTCCAATTTTAGTAAAATTATTACAACTTTTGAAATAACGGTGCTAGAAACTTCAAATTTGGACCAAAATACTAGAAATAGAATTATCTTTATTTTATTCACATACTGTTTAGAGCATTTCATTCATCTTCATGAACAAAAGATTCACTGAACATCATGGTAAGTTTTTTAATTCATTTTTTTTTCTTTCAAGTCATATTTCAAAATACAGTTGTGAGCAGGTACATTGGTAAATGATAACAAAACATATCACTGTGTTGCAAATTTTATTACCTTTTCAGAGATACATAGTTTTATATACTTTAAAAAAGAAATGTTACAACATTTTTAGTAAACATGGTGAAGGTCATCACAATTTCTGCTGCTGCTTCTGTATGATGTTCCGTTTTACCACAATGTATTTAGAATTGCTTCTCAGGAATCAGGCACTGCAGTTGAAAGTGGTAAACAGGATAAAATGGGTTAACAGAACACCTGTTACCTATCTGACTCCATACACATAGGCTTGCCTCTTAACTGTTAAGCAGTGTAGTATATGATATGTTTAACATCAATTCTAACCATTTTACATTTTTGGTACACATATATTATGTATAGAAAGATAAGAGTAAAATCCAATTGTTATAGCTGTGTAATTATTTTTCACGGAAGAATTTTTTGTGCTTTAAAATCTTGAGAGAACTCATTCACTGTCGTCAGTGAAGCAGTGTGATCAACAGTAGCTGCCATTTCTCATACTCAAAATTTACAAATTCTTTGTCTGCATCTACATCACTAAATCATCTGAATTTGATAATTTATAAAAACTAATTGCTGCCTACATCAATATCAGAGTCTTTACTTAAGTTATTGAAGCTTTCTTAGTTGTGATTCTAATCATGAAAACTAAAAAAGGACTGAACAAAATCCTCAGCCTCCATTTTGGAGAATGGAGAATATGGCAATTACTTTAAATAACAGATTTTGACCAGATCTTAAAGGGCGCCCACGTGATCTGACGTAATGGTCATTCACACAAACGAATATAGTACCTAATGGGGGTTTTCCCTGAAGGTGGTGCTACAAAAACCTGCTCAAAATGGCAGATGTTTACAGCAGGCATCGAAAGGCGCTTCCATGAGAATTAGGCAGAGGCGTCCAAAGACGTTTCCATGGGAATGGTGTAGAGGTGTCCAAAGGCACTTACATGAGGTAAAGGGTTAATATTTCTGAATTCTGAAGGTTAGTTAAACCAGAATCACCAGTCAGATTTTATTCCATCATTTACATCTACTAAGCTGACTGAACAATTATCTGGATTATATACACTCTTCTGTCATATTCCTGTTTCTGCCAATAGAACTTCCAAGGGTCAAACCAAGGTCCAGAACTCAAATCTGAGTAAACATATTTTTGTAAAATGACACTAGTCAGGTAGGCCCAAACTCATTCCCTCAATTATCAACGAAGGTCAAGCACAACACAAATTAAATATACATAACAGAGTGATATAACACACATGTAATGTACATCATCCAAGGAAAAAAAAAGAGGATGGTATTCTGTATGTTGACTGGCTAAAGAGTCAGACGGCATGTTCTTTTCTATTCTGGCCATCCAATACTAATTGGATGAGGGAACAATTAGATTGAACTGGGGAGCGGAGTCTCAGAAAAGAAAAGTAAAGTAGGCCTTGTATTAATTGTATCAAAAAAAGTCTTCAACATTTATCTCCAATACAATGTGTTCAATACATGACTGCAACACTGGCTATTCACTGAGAACTAGATCCATCAAAGATCTGTACATGAACTAGTTGTCACTGCTGAACACGTGCTGTAGATGATGTGTTAAGCCCGTTTCCATCAGGCTATGAAAGCTCACCAAAAGATAATATTTTTAATTCTCTGCATACAAGGATGGATCCAATGACAAATTCTTGCATTGTTTTGATGAATGAACACCAGAAGAATCCTACAGAAAACTTAAAATGATTATTGAAAGTCGAGCTCCTTTCACAGCTACTAGAGGCATATTCATTTATGCTTCTATATGTTTATAATCCCTCCTAAATTTTCAAGATCCTATTTTTTGCATCAAGGTGAATTTTCCCCACAGAATTTCATTTCTTGCATAGAACTTGAAGCAGTGTTGCAGTTTAAGGACTCTAGGGGACATTTTCCAACCCCAATTTCTCCATATGTTCAACACAACTTTTCAGTAAGGTGTAACTAAATATCAATTACTGCCATTGTTATTGTTGTTGGTTTGGGTTTAACACCATTTCTCAGCGCGCGATATGCTTTACATGGCAGCCAGTAAAACTGGTGGAGGAGGGACCCAGGAAACCCATTAAGAACCATCAACCCATGTGAAACATCTGGCAGCTTTCTCATACACCCATATTGGCCGAGCCTGAAAACAGAACCCACACAAACAGAGATGAGATGGAATGATCAGAAAAGGTGTGTGTTTTAGACCAGCTGGCCACCCGGGGTCCCCTACCACTCCTGACATGGAAACATTTTTTTCATAAAGTTCAAGTGTGGTCCAATGCTGCAAAGTCAAGATTAAGTTCCACTAAAAAATACAATAAAGTACACTTTAGCCATAATGACCTCTAGTTCAGCAAAAGAAACTACATTTGCAAAAGCCATGAGATAAATTCATTCTATATGTGTCTCTCAACAGGATGTAATGTTTAAGATATTTTTTTTTATTCTTGTGCCATCAGCAATCATTTCTCCTGCCATGAGCACTATTCAGATCAACACAATTTCAAACAAATGCCATTTATCCAAGCACAGCCAAGTATCTATACATTTTTCTGCACTTCTGTGCCATGTGTTTGATATTTTAAATGTCTAATTGTTCTCTTTGCCATTAAAATGATTTTATTTGCTGGATGACATTACCAGACTATGCTATAATATAAAAGCAAAAGCTTGATCAAATAGGTATTCTGCATGATCAACAAAGGTAAATTAAAGCATCTATGTAACCCCCTGTATAGTTAGTCTGGTTCCCTGACTAGCTCTGCTAAGTCTAATTTAAAAACACTGATCTAGACTGAACCAAGAAAAACCAATATCCTGATCTGACTGTTGCTATTGCACTGTAATTTTGTAACTAAAGGATGTTTCATTAAGCCTTACAATGAAATCATACAGGATAACACATTTGACTACTGGGGGACAGATGCATAAATTGACACCCTGACAGCTGTCGAATAATCAAATTATTTTATTCTCCTATGGCACCTCATTGGGAAATCTGAGATGGGAGGAACTCTCCCAAATATTTCCTTTGGTTACTATAAATCAGGTACCTAGCCCATATAGTAAATCCTTCAGCCTGACTTTACCTGAACTGCTTCTCTTTCTGGGGTTTACTTGGGGTGGAAGAATCACTTGCAAATAGCTGATGAACTCTCTTGTTGAATAAGGGGACATATTCTTTCTCAACTGCATCACCCTGGTCAAGTAACTGCTGACCAATGGAGAGCCCCATGTTCATCAACTCGACCTGATAAACCTCATCTTTCACACTCAGAACATCCATCAATAATGGCCTGCAATGGTAGAAAATGTTATGTTGAATGCAGAGACATGGATTCCAATATTTAGTTAACTAATTCTAAATTGCAAGATACAACAAAAATTAAAAGTCCAATATTTCTAAAAGCTCAAAATGGAATGAAAATCCTGATTTTCCCTTCAGTCTTGGCAGGACATGAAATTTCCTTGCCAAACCAAATGTTTTACTTGTTACAAGCTGTACAAGCTATTGTTCCAGCTCTGTAGAGTGTATGGTTTCAGTATGACCTTAAAACTGGCCCCAAACAGTTGCAATAAATCAAACATCTCAAAGAAATCAAAGCAGAGGTACAAATTAGTTGATAAAAACATTGTTCTTAAAATCTGCTCCAAAAGCTATTATCATTGTCTACCCCTAGAAGCCAGATATCACTGCATAAAAATGACAGGCTATGAATAACCTTGGACTGACAACCAGTATTACAAGGATTGTTCCTGCATAGTAATTGTCTTGATTACCCATTACAGATGCATGAAAAGCATGCTGCATGTAATGCACTTTCTAAGTCATGTGCTCATTCACATGTACAATTTAGGGCTGAACTGTTGAGGGCATCCCATCACAATATACAATGTGTAGTTAATAACATAGGAAGTTTATTGCAACTGGCAACTACACTGTTGTGAAAGGGCCTTCTGAGTAAACTAGAATTTAATAATCGTAGTGGTCATATATATATATATATATATATATATATATATATATATATAATATGCAAAAACCATACTCAGCCAGGAGCTGAACACAAAAGCTTAAATCCAAGTCAATAAAAATGTAAAATGTAGGTCACAATGACCTTTGTTGTAAACATGTAGTTACTAATAAAGATGCATATAATCAGTTGTATAATTCTAGCATAAACCCTTACACTAAATTAAAAGCAAAATTATCCCAGTCAGTAGAGCATCAAAAATATGGTTCATAGTGACCTACTTATTAAATAAAACCGAAGCACTCACCAAGATGCATGCCTTTACTAATTTTCTTCATTCCAGGTTATCAGTATCTATTCTGAGTACAAAAGCTTATCATGAGCTAGATGCAAAAGCATGAAATAATCCTGTAAAATGTGAAATGCTGGTCCCATTTGCCTAGCTGTAGGAGTGGTACTATAGAGATGAATACAATCAACTAATTTGATGATTTTAGCACATACAGAGTTTGAGAAGTAAACTTAATTTAACCAATGACAGTGATGCATGACAAGCTTGAGCACCCAGAGTGTAATACTTGCTATGTACATCCTCTCACAAAGTTTCATGATTCCAGGTATAACTATGTATATACTGTGAGAAAACCTGTGTGCCATCAATGACACTTTATATACACAAATTTCTAATACTCTTTTATGCTGATAAATGAAGTTTGTATGCAGAAAGTTCACTTTTTATCTTACAGTCAGTGACCTTGACCTCTGACCCCAAAATCTATAGGCTTATTCCTTATTCCAAATACAAGTCAACCACAAAGTTTGGTAAACTCAGGGGATAGAGAACTCAAGTTAATGTCCAGAAACATCTTTTCTTCTATTAGTCACAATGGCCTTGACCCCCAAATCAACTGGGTTCTTACTTATCCAAGTGCAAGCCATCCACAAAGATTAGTAAATGTGGATGGTGGATGACTTTAGTTATTGCGTGTAAACCAATTTGGTAACAGATGCATGTACAGACAGACAGATGGGCAGACATCACAGTACGCTCTGCTTTAGGGCAAGCATATGAAAAACTGACCAAGACAGTACAACAAATGCACACATACAAAGTTAACCCCTTAGCACCCCCACCAGTGGGTAGGCACTTTAAAACCCAATCCAATTCTTGCTTTAGACCTAGGAATGTACCCAATCTATTCCTCTATTTCAGGGAGGTGAACAAAAACAATTTTGTTGAGGCATGACTTTATTCCATAGATCCCTGAAACAAACATTCTTTTTGTAAACAGATGTCATCTGCCATTAGGTGAATGAGCAATGTAGTGAAATACTGGTCCTCCATCAGGAACAGTCTGACAGAAAATGGGGTGCTCACTTATTTCCTATCTTCAAGACGGTCAACATAGACACCTTATTGGATGTTAGATAAGCAGCATTTTCATTTAGGACCAACCAGACATCATAAGAATTTTGGTGAAAACTTGCTACCACTTTCCTTTAGGAGGTGTAGCATTCACATGATTTTCAGGCTGACTGCCACTGCAACTATACTAGATGTGAGATCGGCACCATTTTCATTTACAACTTGACAGAAAACTGAAATCAAACTGAAAATCCATCCAGGAATACATGTACCAATCAAAACATTTTCAGGATGACAGCAACGGTAGCTTTATTGCAGGTCAGATTGGCTATTCCATTTAGAACCAAACAAAAGAAGTCAACAAGTGGAAACTGCAATGTTGACATTACTTTGTCAAAAACAGCAACAATAATAAAAGATTTTCTAGATGGCTGCTGTTGTGGCCATACTGGAGGTCAGATCAGCATTATTTTAATTTACTTAAGTCATCAGAGGGAAATGGTCTTGCAATGGTGGCACCAGTGGCTAGGGGTATATAAACTTCTCACCAGCAAGACAGGGTGATCAGTTGAGAAAAATTAATCAACAAGACATTTCCTATGACGAGTTACAAAGATAATGAAACCATTCAGGGTGTGGGGTGTGAATTATGAATAAAATGGGAGGAATGCATCCAAATCCTATCAGGCAGCACCTTCTTTCAGTTTAAATTAAATTGGAAGTGAAGGCAACCATCTGCCAAGAAAACCAGTCTGGTAGACCCCAAAACCACCAACAGCCCAATGAGTCTCTATGGAAGTGAATCAGCACTTCTATCCATCTCCACCACAACCACAGTGATTGCAAGAGATGAGTAATGTTAATAAATTACTCACTTGCCACCTCTGTTGCAAATATTAACTCATTAACCCCTGGAGGTTTTTGTCATTTTCGCCTGAAATGTGAGTTGGAGACCCATTTTGGGGGCTATTTCTGAATACATCCCAATACATCGACCTCCAAAATATTTTAGGTTAACCTAATGCCTAGTTGTGTTAGAAACATCATTTTTCATTGGCTATTCGCCTGAGCATGAGCAGAAGGGTTAAAGCTGGACTTCCTTTTATTCATTTTTTTTTGTTTTTTTTTTGCTTAACGGACCCATCATTTTCGTGTCAAGACCACTCTTTATTCTAAATGCCCATCTTATCCTACTTTTGCAAAGGTTCACCTGTCTGTGTGCAGTTCAGACCGGTCTGTCAGATCTGAGGCCAAAAAGTCTAAAATCCGGACACAAAATCGGATTCCGACCTCGGGCGAATTTCGGCTGGAGAAAACTCGGGTCCAAAAAGTTACGTTTTTCCCTCTGTATTTTGTAATGCAACTAGAACACCCATATTATTTGGTATCATCGTAAAGCTACATCTGTCTACCTTTCTATAATACCACCCACTTTATTGTGTCGTACATGACCTTGACGCTACAGAGCTCAGAAGTAGGCTACCACCTCCTGCCACGTAAACGCGGCACCAGGGGTTAATGAGTTAACAAGGATTTTGGAAATTTTTTACAAATTGTCAAAAAATGGTCAAATTTGTAATTTATGTGAAATATCCATGCACAAGAGATCAAATACGCAAGGAATATTCAAATTTGGTGATGTCATCAAAATGCACTGTTTAACTCATTAACTCCTGGAGGTTTTTGTCGTTTTCGCCTGAAATGAGAGTAGGAAACACATTTTGGGGGCTGTTTCTGAATACATCCCAATACATCGACCTCCAAGACATTTTAGGTTAACCTAATGCCTAGTTGTGTTAGAAACATCGTTTTTCATTGGCTATTTCGCCTGAGCATGTGCAGATGGGTAAAAGCTGGACTTCTTTTCTTTTCTTTTTCTTTTTTTTTTTTTGCTTAATGGACTCGTCATTTTCGTGTCGAGACCACTCTTTATTCTAAATGCCCATCTTATCCTACTTTTGCAAAGGTTCACGTGTCTGTGTGCAGTTCAGACCGGTCTGTCTTAGATCTGAGGCCAAAAAGTCTAAAATCCAGACACAAAATCGGATTCTGACCTCGGGCGAATTTCGGCTGGAAAAAACTCAGGTCCAAAAAGTTGTTTTTCCCTCTGTATTTTGTAGTGCAACTAGAACATCCATATTATTTAGTATCATCATAAAGCTACATCTGTCTACCTTTCTATAATACCACCCACTTTATTGTGTCGTACATGACCTTGACGCTACAGAGCTCAGAAGTAGGCTACCACCTCCTGCCACGTCAACGCGGCGCCAGGGGTTAATGAGTTAAGTACGAGACGCTAAAAATAAATTAAAAGTGAGAATAAAAGAACACCTCAGGGATATCAATAATAAAGACACCCCAGTGTCTAACCAATCTCACCACAACATAAACTGTGTTCAGTATCAGATAATATATATTATCAAATCTAATCCTGGGCTCTCTAGTAGCAACATTAGCTGGGAAGACTGAGAACCTTATTGGATACACCAATCACACGCTCTTCAGCTGGCAGGGATCAACATCTGCTTAATTAGGAATCAGGCATTTCTAACCATTTTAATTTTAGGACTAACCAGAAATGACATGGAGTCTTTTGGTGTAAACCCCATGTCGACTGGATAATCCATTCAGGTTGAAGAACAACATTTCCATTATGGCCACTGTGGTTGCCATACTGGAAGACCAATGAACACCATTTCAAGGATAAGAACAATTTGTCCAGTCCTTGGGATCAGTGTGAAAGGTTTCTTGACAATTTTCCACATAATTTAAGAGGAATGATACAGTAAAACCTGTCTTGAGAGACCTCTACAATGAGAGACCACCTGTCTTGAGAGACCATTATTTTTTGGCAGAAGAGGTAGTCTTTCAAGACAGGTTCTACTGTAATAACAAACTTGTACTAAATACAAACTGACGACAGGCAACAGACAATCCTTTAGGCTCTTCTGCTATATGACAGGATAACTAATAACCAGTGAAAAATTGAAATTTTGTTCCTCAATCAGAAGCAAATTATGACTTGGTGGTAATATATGGGTCCATTACAAATAGCATTAATCATATTATCCTGCAAATATTTGAAAAGAGGACTTCTACTTTGCAAACTGATGCCAATTTTCACCTATAACCTATTTGTATGCATTTTTGGGGGGTCTTAAATCAACAAAACATAAAATGACAACTATGAAAAATGCCATCATATTTCAACCGTAACCAACCTATTTATTTTTAATGTTGCCATGTTATCTTATACAACAAATGTTATGAAGTAAAACAAGTTTAAATAGTATTTCATCAGTATTTTAAATCATCTAAAATGAAAATATGCTTAGTTTCAAGTGGCTTTATTTTAACATTACAAATTCTGAACTTTCTACACATGCTCCTCAGTGTTTTTCCTAGGGGTGCAAGATAGAGTCAAAAATCCCCTTGGTGTAAGAACTTGTGTCATATTGAGTAAAACAATCCTTTGTGTAAGAAGTGGAGGTTAAATTTGGGGGTTTCTGATGCACAAATGTGGGTAAAGAGAAACAATGCTTCTCCATATTTTTGCCAACTTGCACCCCATGTGCATGGCATCCACAAAGTTTGGAAATCAGATTTTTTCATGCAGAAAACATTGTTCTTCCCAAGTCACAGTGAATGTCACTACTAACATAAGTTCCACCTTATGGCTAGTACAAAAAAACTTAAACCACTGACCATAACTTGTATGTGAAATTTAAACACATCCCTGTGGCAGGCAGTCTCCAGAGCATTCCTAATGCACAATGTCTGATGGTGATCCCCTAATGAATACTATAGGTGAGAACTGACAGCTGAAATCATCTTGCAATATAGAGCAAAATATAAATTATTGTCTTGCAACATGTATCAATATGCACTGCTTCCAAACTGACCATTCTGTAAACCCAAGTGATATAAACTGTTAGCATGGCTTCCTGAGCCTGTAAGTTCATATTAAGAATGAACGTCTTCTACAAGCTGTAGGGTTTTTTTTCTTTCCTTGGGAAAATATTGAGAAGGCTTGTGCATATCGTCAGGCAAGAGACAAAAGAAGTCAATGCCTGTGTGGTGAAGTTAACAGTATTCCCTCTAAATTAGTTCATGCTATCAAACGATCTATAGCATACTGGTAACAATGTATCAATTTTACCACCTTCCTTGCATCTATAGCATAGTCGTAACAATGTATCAATTTTATCACCTTCCTTGCATCTACAGCAAGGGTCAGCAACCTATGGCACGTGTTACAAGGTGGCACATCAAGAGGTTTTGTGTGGCACATAAAGGGCTGCCAAAAATCTTGATTTTAACAGTGTTACTCTCTTACTGGTGGCACTTGCTCGTTCATTTTGTAATTAATCTGGGAAAAAGTGGCACGCAATGTAAAATAGGTTGCCAACCCCTGATCTATAGCACACTGGTAATAATGCATCAATTTCCCCATCTTCCTTGCATCTATAGCATACTGGTAACAATATATCAATTTCACCATCTTTGCATCTGAAGTTAAATGGAATCCAAAGAGTGCTTTTACCTGCTTAATGAGTGTAAGGTCTGATTCTAGCTTTATTTGATGGACACAGACCGTAATACCCTGAGTAAACAGAAGCAGTTCAACAACCACTGTAACTAACTGACAGGGTTAAAATACCTATATGGAACAAATGAAATGATGCATAGTGATATAGTGATATGTTTGTTTCATCAATAATTAAAAACCAAAAGTTGATATGAGACAGACAGACATTGTGACTGTTATGTCACGTCACACCTTATGGTGCAAGCAAGACAAAAGAGAAAAAAATGAAAACATGAAAGGTAAATAACATACACTTTTCTCCATTAAATCGATCTAAAGGATTAACTTACTTGTCCTGAGTCAACTCTGTGAAGAGGTCAATGGTTTCATCTGACCAGGAATTCCCTTTGGGGTTGACACCAGTGAGACTGCACTTGAGTCCTTGAATTGGCAGCTCAGAAAATTGAGCCATAAATTTCCTCAAGGAGTCTTTAGGAACAATCTCAGAATTGCCATAATCCATAAAAAATACCTCCACCTCCTGGTCACTGGCAACACTTATAACTTTGGCACGATACCAGCTTTCATCGTCAGCATGCAAAGCCACAACTAAGTCACCTTCCTGTACCTTGTCCACATATAGTGTAGCCAAGGTATGGTCACTGTATGCATCAAACATAGAGTTCAAAAGAGTGTCGATACTGGGCTTGTTTGATTCCAGCTGAATCCAGAATAAGCTTGGAGATTCACAGTGACTCACCACTATAGTCTGTCTCTGCCCCTCCTCAAGACAGACCATTCTTAACTGAGACTCTTCTGATAAGAAGGTCCATTCTGTTTCAGCCTTTCCTTCTGGCTCCTCCATTGCAGCATTTTCGTTTGATTTATCTGACTCTGAAATATTTGTGCAAATTTTAAAAATATGCAGGGAAAGAAACAATTATATGAACTGCAGAAATGCAACCTTTAACAACAACAGTTTCAATTTTAGGCCCCGTAGTCATGAAACTGACCATGCACAAAAAAATGAACTCATAATTTCCAAAATTGTTATCTTCTTTGAATTAATACTGTGTTAGGTTCGAGTTAAAACGACTTTGGCATAATCTTATAATTTGAATTCCTAAATACATGCCAAATTTTGATGATATTCAAAGAATGATTGTTCAATCTTGCATTTCAAGTATAAGTAAAATTTTATGCTTAAACTGTTTTGCTACTATTAGTCCAGCACCCACTTTTCATCTTTTTCTTTAGTTGAGATTGCCAGTCTTCAATGCAAGAAATAGTGACTATGCAGTACTGGTAATATGGATTGTGATTATTATTATGAATGCACACTCAAAAGACAGACTGTATCCAGATTATTCATTTGTATGGACTACAACCATGTCCCCTAAAATGTTACTTATTAAAATGTACATGTGTCTATACATTAAACTAATCTGCTCACAATGGCTCCAACAGAGTAACAGAAACAGCAACAAACAACACTGAATAAAATCTTTCTATTACTGTGGTATTAAGAGTAACCAAATTATCTTTTTAAATCATAAATAAAAATAAAATAAAAGGGGGGGGGGGGAGAGAGAGTGAGAAGCAAAGAGAAAGTTTATTCTTATACCCAGACCCAGCTGGTTATGTGTGCGAAGTGTGCGATGCACACAGGCGCCTTTTCATTTCCTGTTCATTTTATTTGCAATTTATTCAAAAAATATTTTTTTTTGAAAGGCGCCAAACATTCATCACACACACAAGAAAAACACCACCTGCGGGGCCTGCTTATACCCAACCGTTACTAAGTGAGTGCTGCTATGACAATATCTAATTTGTCATAAACAGATCCCAAGTTAATGAAACATGCTTTATGATGTGTGTGTGTGTTTGTGTGATTTGGATTTTTAACAAAAGGTTAAAAAAAATTTCAGTCATATCACTACAATGTCTGCAGTGTGAGAGATTATACTAATGTCCAACACTGGGGCATCATGCTACAAACATGAAGCATCATGTCCCAACCAGTAACATTATCCACATGCCAGGCCGACCAGTCCTAGCACTAACCTCTTAATGCTGAACACCAAGTGAGGCAGCTGCTAGTACTATTTTTATGTCTTTGGTATGACTCAGCCGGGGTTCGAACCTGCGTCATCCCACATGGGAGGCAGATGCTCTAACCACTAGGCCACTGGACTTGTGCTTTATGACATTTAATGGTCAATGAAAGGCACTGTTCTAAAAGCCTCTATAATTAACTGCTGAACAATCAATGGTGATTTAATGGGTGATAAAATTAATCTCTTATTGACACAAGTACCTGTAAAATCCATGTCTGCTGAGATTACCCTGACCAAAGCCCTTTCAAGCTTGAGGTTACAAGTCCTTGAATAAATGACCATTTATCACAAATATTGGGTCATTCTATCACTGATAGACTATAATAGTTTAAACCCGGGTCAGAACCACTGACCAAATGGTAGCTACTGGCTGTTTTCTCACATATCCACATTAACTGAGCCAAAGACTCAAACCCAAGTTGCTAGGTAGTCAGTCCACTATAGCATACAGGTAGAAAGAACACCAAGGGTAGTGACAGCCTTATCTGTGGCTGTATCCTTTGGAGTTGATGACATTATCTGACAGACTTGTTTTCTCACAAAATCAGATAATTTGTTTTAATCCTTCATGAGCTGATAGTTGGCAAAAATGTTTTCTATAAAATTATCTACAAAATGGTACAACATGCTGAAATAAAAGCTCTTGTGCAAAAGGAAAAAAAAACAGATTCACTTTCCAATATTGGTCTCCTTATAAATAATCTCCATTATTCCATACACAATTCCATGAAATTTGTTGTGAATTCACCCAAAATAAAATAACCTTTAATACATTTGACAAGAATACAGTAAATGTCACATTATACACCCACCCTATGCTTAAGTCTCCTTGATGTAGATAAATGATCTGTACAGACACTACTTTTCTTCTTTCAGTCAGTGACCTTGACTTTTGACCTTTTGATGCAAAAATCAATAGGTTTCTTACACAAGTGTAACCCATACAGAAAGTTTGGTCCTGGTCTATGATGCAGAACTAATGTTATTGTGTATAAACTATTTTAGTTTCCTAACACATGCTAATTAACTTCAAGTCTCAAAGAAGATATAGAGATTATCACAGGTCAATGAATGGACAAAGCCTTGAAGAAAAAAAATTTGGTTCCCAGGAGCGAGTTGTTTTGTAACTGCAGAGTGACCTGTTGTGTCACTGATATAGATTCCACTAGGCCAAATCGGGCTCTTAAGGATGAAATGTTTCTCAGGTAAAAGTTGGAGAAAGTCATCTCAGATTTCTTTCCCAAGGCTTGAATCAAGGAGTAATATTGCTTGAATGGTATCCTCATGGTAAATGCAAACTTATCAGTAAATATGCATAAGAAACTCAACTGGTTGGTTAGTCCCTTGCAAACCAAAGTTTAAAGACCAAGTGAAATCTCTTCCGATTGACTATTTACACTTCAATGCACCAAGTGAGTCTGGAAGGCACCCTTAATAAGAAATGTCCAAATAAAAGAGTTGTTTCAAGACAAAGATTGATTTATCACAAGCCTGTTCACAGCAATGAAACGGGAGCATGTCATGGGAGGAACTGAAAATGTGGGACAGAACTGCTGATAGTTTGAGTCAATTGATAATGCATGAATTTCACTGATTCTGGCAGCTGAGGCTAGAGTGACTATGAAAACGGTCTTGTACAAAAGGCAAGTTAGCAAGGCTCTTGACTTTTTCAAAGGGTGAATTGTTAACTACATGAGACCACAGCAGGTAAAATCAGCCTTAAGGTCAGAGAGGTCTAGTTCTGCCAAACGTCTTTCCATCCATGACAACAAAACATGTCTGAAATCATTAATGATTTGGTTTGGTATGGTGCCTGACACAGCAACGCAGATTATTTAGTGCCAAGGCCATTTGAGTAAAGTGCCTTGACCAAGAACACACTGCACTAGCTGATCCAGGCTGGTCAGATGGGAAGATTCAAACCACCATCCTTTTGGTCACAAGCCAAGCATGCTAACATAGGTGATCGTTATGCAGCAGATGCAACATTAACAAAATTTAACTGCCACATAATTATCTAAAATAAAAATTAATTAAAATGTAAAATGAAATAATTTTTATATTTATCAGCTTCCACTGATGTATTTGAAAATGCATAATGTACCACACATGGCATGCAAGAGTTTATTTGCAACCCCTACTTTTGCATCAAAAGGACTGAATTATGCATGTTACAGGTTTTACCAACAGATTATCAATCAAATGAAATACTAAACCCTTTAACATACAACATTAATTATACATTTACAAGTCCAATATAGCAAAGATAAATGAAATATAGAATGGTCATGGAAGTAGTTGTGCAATAATAAAGTGAATTTACAGTTTAAACACTAAGCCTCTTTTTGATCAACATCATAACCAAGTGCCTTATTCTGAAATGAAATAACACATAGAAGTATTTTGATTTTATTTTAATCTTATGTGAATTCCTTCAACAATTTTGGCCACAAAATAGCTATAAACATTAGATATCCCCATGAATTATCTGCATCTTTACATTTTTTCAACATTAAGAAACAATACATTCTCTACCAATACACTCCAGTCTATAATTTTTGGTGCTAAAGTGCTTTTCTCTCAATGTACACATAGGTAAGCTTAGACAGCAGGACAAAGCAGACAGAATTCAGGAGGCAGAAGCCACAAAACCGAAGTTGAGTCTTCACAGAATATCCTCAGATAAAGGTGTGGTTTGTGATTATAAATATTCAAAATCAGGCGTGGGGCAACAAAGAATCCTCATGCTACTTTACAGGTGCATCAGGTTTAAAGATGCCAAGGAGTACCTGGGTAGTAATAACCCAGGTAATAAAATGAACAACCAGGTACCCATAAAAAAGAAAGTATTCCAAGTTTAGATCAAGACACAGAATAACAATTACAGTTCGAGGCTCGTATCATATGCGCATTTATTCTTCATCACAGGAGCTCGGATGGCTGCTTACTATTTACTTGTCATACATGTTCTATATAATAATACAAGGGAGGACAATTCTCTCCATTTTCACGTGACCTATTTAAGAATGATATTTAAAACTAGACCATCCTAACTATATGCCTGTCCATGATATGCCATTTTTCTCGCGACTTAAACGCACTTGTTTTGAGATCCTGTTGACATTAACTAGGTCAGTACCTTTCATCAACAGCGACAGTAAGTACTGATTAAGAAATATTCGACGAAATAAAATTTAAGTACATACTATAATTCAAATAAAAGAAGGCACAATGTAAATGTCCAGTTTAACTAATGCCATTTTTGCCTAAAGTTTGTGACCCTGAAGCGAGTATCAGCTGTTCAAGTCATGGTCGCTATTCACATGTTTGTTTACTGGACTCCTTTTTTATCAGTGGGAAACACCAACAGATAGTGACGGCAAAACAAAAACTTGGTTACTGTAACATGCACTTTTTACACCATGTTTGGAAAAACTGAACAAAATGGACAACTACATGGACTGAAATTTTTTTTACCGAAATATTTAAATATAAGGGAAATCTTTGTTATTTAATAACACTGAAAAAAAAATCTAATAAAAATTGACCACATGTGTAAATTGTTATTTTTTGCATTGATTTACTTGAAACAGTACTAAGAAACAGAGAGAATTCTTGAATGTGAAAACACATGTCATAAATTCATCCTATTTTGTTACTACATACGTAGCGGACCAGTCTACACTGAAAATAAATGGCACCAGACATAAAAAAGTGGGCTGTATCAATGTCACTGTTTGATGTTATATGAATGAAAAATGTTAGAGAGGGATTTTATTAAACTAAAACACATGTTGCACTGGACCATCGTTAAGGGATGAACCATGGCAGGTCGAGGATACTACAATAGTCATCATTTGTGGACTTTACGAACATTCATGAAAGTTACTGTTGTTATGTATATGTAATTTAATTATTGGTTTGTTAGTTTTAATTTTTTTATTTTATTCCACTACATGTTACTGTAATGATAACTTTGTCTACTGAATTTGATGGGGCTTTTTTTTTTATAAATTCAGTTCAGTTCTGTTTGACCTCATAAACAACCAGTAGAGAAACATTGTATCTAGTTGCTGACCTTGATTCAGAACTAGTAAGGCTTTTGGTAAACAACATTTTTTTTTAATTTGTTTTCCCAGATTAAGAACCATTGATTTCAGTTAAGGCTATAATGAATATGTGATGTTAGGCATGTAACAAATTTCTATGTTGTTCTAGAAAATGACCATGTGACCCTCATACAGGAATCTGTTTTGCATCTTAACTTACTGTATAACAGTTTTCTTCTTAAGAATTTGTTCACTTGGGCTTTAAATCTTTGACACTTAAAGGTGTTTTGTTGTGACCAGTTTGAGTTGAATTTTTATTTTCTTCAATTTAAAGTGATTATTTTCCTGGAATACAAGTGCTCCTAAATTGATTCTTGGACAAAGACATTTACTGAAAATTATTCGGAATTCAAAACTGGAATATTATTTTCTGTGATTCAACAAAGAACTGTCAACACATCACTACAACGCTGACTATCGAAGACGTCATCACCTTCCATCTTGAATTTCATCAGAATTTGAACTGTGATTCACTTAGGACTTTTCATTGATAGGACTTCTATTTTTTTAATTCTTGGATTAATTTTGGATTTGATTTGTTAACTGCAAGTCCTTTTTCTCATTTTTACCTCGTTTTTCTAGGCAAATAAATAATTTGTTAAATTTTACAAAGCTTATTGTCTTCACTCTTTTCTTGTTACTTTTTGAACGAGCCTAGACACGTAACAAGAAATATTGGGTTGCTCGTCCTTGGGATATATGAATTTTGGCTAAAATATTTCAGAAATATGTTTTCTGAAATTTAAATTCCCCTAGTTTTTGAAATATTTTAAACCCCAACCATTATTTTTCAATTTAAACATCTTTAGTGAAATCAACAGGCTTTTTTTTTTTACAACGTCATCAAAAGTGGAGATCTTTCTATCAAATCCTACCCAGGAACGGTTAGAATTCTTTAAAAAAGATGAATTGCTTCAACTTGCCAGAAAATATGATCTTTCTGAGGTAAAAGCTTCTTTAACGAAGCAAGAAATAAAAAACATTTTGGTCCAGCATTTGGTAGAAAAGAGTGTTTTGGATAAAAGTGTTCTGGGTTCAATCAGTAAGTCTGTATCAGACTCTGACATAAAAGTAAAGGAATTAAAATACAAGATGGAATTGGAGTTAAGAAAGCTGGAGCTTCAGAAAGAGAACAATAAAGAACAAATGCAGTTACAGAAAGAACAAATGTAGTTACAGAAAAAGAGAAACAAATGCAGTTACAATTTGAGAAAGAGGAGAAAGAGAGACAGAAAGAGGAGAAACAGATACAAATGCAATTAGATAAGGAAGAGAGAAAGACAAATGCAGTTACAGAAAGAACAAATGCAGTTACAATCAGAGAAAGAGGAGAGACAGAGAGACGGATGCAAATGCAAAGAGAAAAGGAAGAGAGGGAATATCAATTTAGAAAAAAAGAAATAGAGCTGGCAAGTGAAAAACACATTCCCACTTTAGATCCAAATTCAAGTTTTGATCTTCCTAAGAATATTAGGTTAGTGCCTCCTTTCAGAGAAAAAGAAGTAGACAAATATTTTCCTCGTTTTGAAAAAAATGCAGAAAATTTTAAATGGCCAAGGGAGCATTGGACTTTATTATTACAATGTGTATTTACTGGTAAAGCTAGTGATACTTACAATTCAGTGTCACTAGAACAGAGTGCTAACTATGATGTGGTTAAGGACTATATCTTGAAGGGTTTAGTCCCTGAGGCTTATCGGCAAAAATTCAGGAACTATAGAACATCAACTGACCAGACCTATGTCAAATTTGCATGGGAAAAAGCACGACAATTTGATAGGTGGTGCTCTTCTAGAAAGGTTAATAAAGATTACGAAAGTGTCAGACAACTCAAATTACTTTTTTCAAGAACTGTGTCCTTAGTGACATTAGGATTTATCTTGATGAGCATAAGATCAAAACCATGGAAAATGCTGCTTATGCTGCTGATGAATATTTCTTAGCTCATAAAGTTCCTTTTGTAGGAAAGTCCTCCACTCAGCAGTCTTCTGGTTAAAAGGTATTTCAGCCTAATACGAGCCCTTCTAAATCTCAACCTGGCACACTTTTAAAAATCAAGCTTCTAATAAGCTTGATCAAAATCCTTGTCTCTTCCTACGTGTACCTATTGCAAGAAGAAAGGACACGTTATTTCTGATTGCTTCAAATTGAAAAATAAGCATCAGAATCAAGAGAGACATATCCCAAATACTCTTATTTCTACGTGGTCATGTTCACAGTCATGTATTGAAAGCAATACATTTGTTGGGTCTAATAAACTCCAGTCTGATTTTATTATGGAGAATTATGAACCATTCATGTCAAAAGGTTCTATATCACTCTTGGGTGATTTGCCAATCCCACCCCTATTAAAATTTTAAGGCACACAGGAGCTTCTCAGTCTTTTATTATCAGGTACTTTGCCTTTTTCTGAGAAGTCTTCCTCTAATGAGAATGTTCTTATTCAGGGAGTAGAGTAAGACTTTGTTAATGTTCCTCTCCATTCTGTAAATTTGTCATCAGACTTACTCTCAGGACCTGCGACAGTCGGAATAGTGTCTTCTTTACCCGTTGAGGGTATTCATTTATTACTAGGATATGATCGAGCTGGAGATAAGGTTGTGGTTAATCTACTTGTAACTGACATGCATTCTTTGGATCAGAAAGCCGATCCTATTGAAAAAGAATTCTCCGATTTATACCCACCTTGTGCAGTTACCAGAGCTATGGCAAAGAAAGCTCTTGAGAATGAATTTGATAAGGAAAATATTCCTTTAGCTGACACATGTATTCGTCAGGCTTTTCATGAGGTCACTTTCACTCCTTGTTTGGATCAATCAAAAGGTATTGATCACAGTGATCCTCTTTTAACTACTCATTCTCTTTATTCTAATCAGGGTGACAAAGGACAATTACTTGTTGTCGAACAGGAAAAAGATCCCAAGATCTCCTGTTTGTTTCAAAGGACCATTAGTGAAACTGAAGCCACTGAAGTACCTGTCTGTTGTTTCATTAAAAATGGAATTCTTATGAGAAATGGAGACCTCCCGAGGCACCTGCTGGTGATGAGTGGTCAGTGAACTATCAAATTGTAGTTCCAAAATACTTAATTCTGGCCCATGAAACTCCTTCGACTGGTCATTTAGGGATTAATAAGACTTATCACAAGATCTTGAATCACTTTTATTGGCCAAAAATCAAAAGTGATGTTTGTAAATACTGCAGATCTTGTCATACTTGTCAAATGGTAGGAAAATCCAATCAGATGATACCTACGGCTCATCTGCAACCTATTCCTGCATTTGATGAACCATTTAGCAGAATTATGGTACACTGTGTTGGTCCCTTACCTAAGACCAAGTCAGGCAACCAATACTTGTTGACCATTATGTGCGTGTCAACAAAATTCTCAGAGGCAATTCCTTTCAGGAATATTAAAAATAAAACAACAGAAAAAGCTCTGATAAAGTTTTTACTCAATTTTGCCTTCCCAAATCTGTCCAATCTGATCAAGGGTAAAATTTTATGACTGGAATTTTCCAGCTAATTATGCTTGAATTTGGCATCCAGCAATTCAAGTCAAAAATGAAATTATGGTTTGACAGATCTTCAATGGAGAGAACGTTTGATCTTGTAAACGAGTTCTGTCTCTGTTGCTCATTCTTCAAAGTTTTCTTCAGATTAGGTATTACGGCTCTTACAAAGTTAAGAAGAAAATGAATGAGTTAAATTATAATAATAGTACTTCTGGGACCTAAATAAATTACTGGAGTACCAGTATATTGAGAGAGATAGCCAGGTAAATCATGCAATTAATTTAGCTGTGCCTGTCCCACTCACTAGGGATTTAAGTGAAGGAATGCAATCGGACTCTATTGATTTTGGAGTGACAAATCAGAAGAATTCAGAAATTATGAATAATCTGGACCAGAAACTTTCACATTCGCAGCAACAGGAAAGGAATGAACTTAAACAGTTATTATTTGAATATGAGCACTTATTTCCAGATGTTCCTACAAGAACAAACAAAATTTTTCATAATGCTGAAATTGTAAATTCAAAACCTGTGAAACAACACCCATACAGGATGGACCCTCTCAAACAGGAATACTTGAAAGAAGAAATTCAGTATTTGCTGAAGAAAGATTTCATACAACCCAGTATAAGTGACTGGAGTTCACCATGTATACTTGTTCCAAAACCAGAAAAAACTTTCCTTATGTGCATTGATTATAGGAAGGTGAACAGTGTGACTAAAACAGATTCATTGCAATTACCAAGAATCAATGACTGCATTGATAAAATTGGAAATGCCAAGTACGTCACCAAATTTGACCTTCTGAAAGGATTTTGGCAAATTTCACTGATGGAAAGGCAAAGGAAATTTCGGCATTCGTGACTCCAGATGGACTTTATCAATATAAAGTGATGCCATTTGGGATGAAGGGTTCCCCAAGTACTTTTCAACATTTAATGAATATGATTACCTCTGGTCTAGATAACTGTGATGCTTACATTGATGATGTCATCATCTACAACAACACCTGGAAAGAACATTTAGCAACAATTCAGAAATTCTTTGACAGACTCACTGATGCAAGTTTGACAATTAATTTATCCAAAATAGAGTTCTGCCGTGCTTGTGTCACTTTTCTAAAACATATTGTCGGACATGGTAAAGTTAAACCTATGGATGCTAAGGTCAAGGCTATCTCTGAATTCCCTGTGCCTGTCAGTAAAAAGGAACTGATGCAATTTTTAGGTATGGCTGGATACTATCGGAAAATTTTGTTCCAATTTTTCTATAATTGCTGAATCCCTGACAAATTTATTGAGCAATAAAACCAAGTTTCATTGGACTGAAAAATGTCAGGTGGCTTTTGATTAAGTTAAAGGCCATACTTAAAAGTGCACCAGTTCTTACAGCTCTAAATTTCAGTCAATCATTTAAACTCTGTTGATGCAAGTGGTGTTGGGGATGGAGTAGTAATGATTCAAGAAGACAGAAATGGTGTTTATTATCCAGTGTGCTATTTTTCTAAGAAATTAAATAAGCACAATAGAGAAGGAATATTTGGCTTTGAGACTGGCATTGCAACATTTTGAAGTTTACATTAGTCCAGCTCCTTCTCCAATTATTGTGTTTAGTGATCACAACCCCCTCACTTTCATCGACAAGATGAAAAACAAAAATCAGGGATTAAGGTGGAGTTTGTTGTTACAGGAATATACTATTGACATCAGGCACATCAAGGGAAAAGACAATTTAATAGCAGATGCACTTTCCCGTGCATAGAAATATTATTTCAGGTACATGTATAATTCATAAGAGTTCTTCTTATGTTACTTTTCTTTATAAACCTCACGCATAATTAACATATGGTAAAAAGAAAAGCTTTATTATATAAATCTTTCTTTTTCTTTTATGGGGGGAAGTGTTATGTATCTGTAATTTAATTATTTGTTTGTCAGTTTTAAATTTTTTTATTTTATTCCACTACATGTATGTTATTGTAATGATAACTTTGTCTACTGGATTTGATGGGTTTTTTTCAGAAATTCAGTTCAGTTCTGTTTGAGCTGGTAAACAACCTGTAGTAGAAACATTGTGTAGTTGCTGATCTTGATTCAGAACTAGTAAGGCTTTTGGTAAACAACATTTTTTTAAATTTGTTTTCCCAGAGCAAGAACCACTGATTTCAGTTAAGGTTATACTGAATGCGTGATGTTAGGCATGTAACAATTTCTATGTTGTTCTAGAAAATGACCATGTGACCCTCATACAGGAATCTGTTTTGCATCTTAACTTACTGTATAACAGTTTTCTTCATAAGAATTTGTTCACTTGGGCTTTAAATCTTTGACACTTAAAGGTGTTTTGTTGTGACCAGTTTGAGTTGAATTTTTATTTTCTTCAATTTAAAGTGATTATTTTCCTGGAATACAAGTGATAAACTGATTCTTGAACAAAGACATTTATTGAAAATTATTCGGAATTCCAAACTGGAATATTATTTTCTGTGATTCAACAAAGAACTGTTGACACATCACTACAACGCTGAGTATCGAAGACATCATCGCCTTCCATCTTGAATTTCATCAGGATTTGAACTGTGATTCACTCAGGACTTTTCACTGGTAGGACTTTTGTTTTTTAATTCTTGGATTAATTTTGCATTTGATTCGTAAACCGTAAGTCCTTTCTCTCATATTTACCTTGTTTTTCTAGGGAAATAAATTTGTAAAATTTTACAAAGCTTGTTGTCTTCACTCTTTTCTTGTCACTTTCTGTACAAGCCTAGACATGTAACACTGTGGTCATGTGACTAGTTAAAGTGAGTGCTATGCATAAATAATTTATCCATTTCTTTTGTGTCTATACTCTTGTATTAAGTATTAATCCACATGGATTTAACCAATCTGTTTTAAAAATTATAACTGTAGGTCCAGGTTAAGTAGCAAAAATAAATGTACATTAAATAAAATAAGTATGTACATTTTTCATGCAGTTTTCTGTAATTATGGCATGTAATACATAGACTGCTCTTTTATGCTCAGATTACGCTTTGCCACTATTATATTAGTAATAAATAACGCTTATACCTCTCTTGGGGGTTGGCATGTATGAACCTACAGCAAAGCAGTTTAGGTTCACATTTAATACAATTTCCCTTTGATCAGGTACCCGGGTAACCAATCGTTAGGACTGACGGGTACCTGGTAGAAATTTCCGAAAACTCTAATCAGGTTAGGAACAATGAACAAAACTGAGAATCTGTCCATGCTGGGACATAATCTCCAAGCATTCATGTTTAGTGTCATAAAATGTCTGATGCAAGTACCAAGTGTTAGGGAATGGGAAAATGCTGCAATCAGTACTGGGTCATGATGAAGGTCAGACCAGAGATGCCAGTCCATGGTGCCTTTATAAGTTTGGTACTGGATATAGTACTTGTGTACTGAATCCAGTTCTGGCTGTACTTGATATCCACAATAGCTGATGGATGTTAAGCAGGAAGGACAAGTAATTGTACCCATTCCATTGGCAAAGGACATTGGTCAGGACTACCACAGCTGGACATGGGGGAGACCACTCTTGTCAACTTGTTTTGATAAGCCAATGTTTTAGCTCTTTCACTGTTAACAAGTCAAAAGATGTGGTTATCATCTTTGAATTATCTAGTGAAGGCTGGATTTGTAAGATAATGGATTTTTCCTAAAGTGTTATGATGATAGGGAAACATATTTTTTAAAGAAATGTCAGAAAAAATTAGATACAAATTAAATTGTAAACAGATATTGCTGAAAATATATAATTCTTTCATTTCATATTCTGGACAACTCTCGCAGATTAAAATAGTTAACTAACTAACTACAAGTCTTCAAAGCTCTGACAATCCACTGCTGTAAAACATGGGTGAGTAAATTATGTCTTCATATGACTTAGGCTGATATCGCATGTGCATGTTCTTTTATGTGAGGTAAAATAAAAGGGAAGAGTGGTTGAAAGAGAAGAAATTTACCTGCTTGTTGCAAAAGCTCTTCCTTTAAAGCTTGCTCTCCCTCCTTGACAAGTAGCAAACTTTCTTTACTAGATTCGGAAGTTGCTGTTTTATCCAGTGCACATATATTACTGGATATCCTCCATTTGGCATGCCCTTTATTTACCAACATCTCTCCAATGTCCCCATCTTCACTCTGCAGCCGGACTTGACCCAAAGAGTTAAAATTACAGGTCAATTCTTTGTCGAATGTTAGTGCTTCAAATTCAGTAATAGTTTCACTGCTCCATTCTTCTCCTATGGGATCGAGCTCTTGGAGGCAGCACTGAAAAGCAAGAGGCTGAATATCAACAAATTCTGATGCCAAGATTTTCACAAGATCCAAGCTGGTCTCCTCACAGTTTCCATAGTCTACAAACCTGAGTTTCAAAGTAGTGTCATGCGATTCTATAACTTCAGCTCTGTACCATTCACCATCATCTGAAAACTTGGCAGTGCATGCCAAACCTGGCATTCCTTGTGAAAGATTTTGCTTCTCTTCAGAATATGTGTCCTTCAATTTCCCCATTAACTCATTTAGTTCATCTTCCTGAGTAGCCAATTGGACATAGAATTTGGATGGAGATTCCATGTAACTGAGGTAAACTTTGATATTCTTGTCCGTTGGATATGTAGCTTTGGGGTAGCTGATCATTGCATATTTTGATGCCAAGTCTGTGGACAGTTCTTTCTCAGCAGTACTGCTGAAAATGTCATTTACACATGTACCATCTTGAAGAGTCAAAACAATTTCATAAACATCATTATTTACTTTTACAGATCTGATAGTCAGCACCTGATCCATCACTAGCTCTTCAAGTTTTTTTGACATCTCTGGGTTACACTTGACATTGGACAACTGCAGACTACAGTGAATTGCTTGAGTTGGAAGTGTTAGGAATTCATCCCATATTGTACACACATCCGATGTGGATATCACTTCTTTATTGCCATAGTCCACAAAGAAAATCGTCACCCCTTCACTATCAACTTTATCCACCCTTCCTCTGTACCAAGCTTGATCCTCACTGTACTTTGCCACACATGCTGAACCAACTTCCAGCTTATCTAAAGATTGATTCATGCTGTTATGAAAGGATTCCAACTTTTGCATCAAAGCATTAAGTTCATCTGAGCCAGAGAGAAGCTGACACCAAAAACTTGATATAGATTCAACATATGCAACATACCCTGAATATGAGGAACCAATGTCCAGTGATGAATTAGTTGGGTATCTCTTCATCCCCTGTCTGGTATATATCACTTCTGATTTTAACATTGCAGACCCAACCACAGAAGATGGCTCTTTGTCTGCCCGCACTACTGCCGCCCTTATCAGTTCTTCCCCCATATTAGTACCCTCCACCATCAGTTCTACTAATAGGCAATCCTCCTCTTTATCCAGGACCTTACATGACACTCTCTTATCCTCCACCAGTTGTTTCATAATGTCCTTTGCATCCACTGTCCATCCAGACTGAAGAGGCCGAAGACCTGTTAGCTTGCATACTGCTGCCAGAGAATGAATCTGAAGGAGGTCTTCTGTAATCCTTCTTAACGATTCCAACTTGACAGTGTCAGTATTTCCATAATCAACAAATTGGACCTGTACACTATCCCCTGCCACTGCTTCTACCATTGCTCTGTACCAAGCCCCATCTTCAGAGAATAAGGAGACAACAGCCATACCTGGGATTGCTGACTGAACGGTTAAATTGGCTCCAATTCCTGAACTGTACTGTTCTTGCAGAGTTTCAGCTACTTTATCTAATGTATTCTCTTCACTAACTGGCTGGCACCAGAATCTGTGAGGATTTTCTATCCAAGACACATAGACATCGGTAGTGGTTCCCAAAGGCAGATTAAGACTAGGATATGGAAAGCTTACTATCTTCTTTGCAGCAGCGTCTGTTGGTAGTGTGCAATATCCTTTCTCAATTAGAATCTGAGTTATGTCAATATTTTCTTCCTGGTTTTCCAGCATAACCATGTGTGCTGAATCTGCAGAAGTATTTAGGACCTTCAGGAAAAGTTTTCTATCAGCAGTCAAATTTTCAAATTCCTCTATGGCTTTATCTGTCCACTGGCCTCCGCTTGGAGACACCTTATCCAGGACACATTTCAAGCCTTGTGTAGGAAGATGCAAAAATTTTGGTTTCAGTTTCCTTATACTGGACAGACAAACAGTCTCTGTGTTTCCATAGTCCACAAAATGAACCTCTTCTCCACTGGTACTACACTTCTTTATTTCTCCTCTGTACCACATGTTATCATCTGAAAATTTTGCTGCACATGGCATTCCTGGTTTGGGTTCCTTCAATTGAAGCTCCTCTAACAAATTTTCTCTCTCATATTCCTCATTGATTTCATCCATCAGATTTTGCAGGTCTGTGGAGTTCTTCACAACCTGGCACCAAAACTTGCTTGGACTGTCATTGTAGACAACATATACATCTGCAGTCTCCATTAGCTTCAACTTATAATGAACATAAGCCTCCTCCTCTTTAATACTGACACCTCTAAATCGCTGCTTGGGTGGGGTTATTTTCAAGCCACATATAGTGGCATTTCCACCTCCTTCCCAGCTCTCCTCTTGTGAGGTCTGAGAACCAAATCCTCTAGACATAACAGCTCCACCTGCTTGTCCTCCACTGCTAACTCCAAAGCCATGGGGATGTGATTTAGACTCTGCGACTTCACTGTCCCAGTCATCTCCTCCAGAGCTAGCAGCACCAAATCCTCTCTCTACTGTGCTGGTACCTCCAAATCCTCCACCTGACTTTCCACTAAATCCTCCACCTGACTTTCCACCAAATCCTCTACCTGACTTTCCACCAAATCCTCCCTCAGACCTGTCACTAAATCCTCTCCTTCCTCCACCTGGCTTCCCACCAAAGCCTCTACCAGATTCTCGATTGTCTCCATTACCCCCTTGGCTGAAGTGACCACCTCTTTTACCTCCTCTAAAGCTACTTCTTTCTCCTCCAAAGGTACCACCTTTCTCACCACCAAAACGACTTCTCCTGAATTCACCACTATCTCCACTGTTTGACTCTCCATCATCAGACTTACCACCAAATCTATCATTCCTGAATCCACTACGTCTAGAATCACCATCATGTGAATGTCGATCTTTGTTTCCAAATCCTCTTTTACCTGAGTCTCCATCTGATCTCTGTCTAAACTGTCGTCTACCAGATCCAAAGCTACTATCACTAGATGAATCATCAGAGCCACCCTTATGTCCTGCACCAACTTTTGTGAATCCACTTCTGTCTCTCCCATTGCCATCATCTGAAGCAGCCCATGTACCTCTCATCCTGGACTGATTGTTATCTTTGCTCAATCCAGCTCCTCCAAATCCCCCCTTTTCATCTTCATGGTGTCTTCTTTTAAAATGCTCTTCTTTGTGATCTTGTTTGAATCTGCCACTTTTCCCAAAGCCATCACCTTCATCTTCATTTCTATTTTGCCCAAATCCACCCCTACTGCCTCTACCACTATCGTGACCAAAGCCTACTTTAACAAAGCTATCTCGGTCCCCTCCTTTATTAAAACCACTGCTCCTACCTCCTCTGCCTTCGCCACTGCCAAATCTAGAATCACCATATGATCTTCCTCCAGACCCAAAGTTATTTGAACGACTGCTATCATCTTCCCAATCATCTGATTGGACATTCACTTGGATTGTATTGTTATTTGTGCTTAACATCCGTTTTGAAGAAGATGCCACATCCACACAAAGCGAGTCTGTGCTTCTGCCAAATATCCTGTTGATCTCTTCACCCTTCTTGTTGACAAGGTTAACTATGTATGGTTGGTCTCTGGCTACAACATGAGACCTGAAGGTTGCCTGGAAGGACTGTTCCAATACCAAATCTTCAAACTGGGCAATGTGCTCTGGGGACCAGAATCCCTGACTGGCACTCACATCTTCAATGATACAAAACAATTTTAACAGCATTACATGGTTAGCAAAATGATTTATATCGCCCTTAATTGTTACTCACCTAAAACACAAACACAGCTCTTGCTTTAATTAAAATCTAGTTTGTATCCAACGTTTCCCAATCATGTATATCACAGAATTTTTAAAAGTCCAACATTTTCGATTAATTCATTAGTGATAGTGAAGTTACATTTTTCATTGCAAAAAGTGTTGTACAAGATAATATACATTCAGCTGAAAGTCAATATTTGACAAATATATCTTGTATGCCACATTTACTTAATGTACATAAATACAGTCAATATCTGACAAATTTATCTTGTATGCCATGTTTACTTAATGTACATGAATACAGTCGCAGAATTATTATGTGACTCTGTACATTTTACCTTTCTTCTTTAGACAAGTGCCTTTATTCAGCTCAAATGGTGCTGTTCCATTATATTTGTTTTTGTGACAATGATGGCAAAAGTAACTAGGGTGTAATAGTTCTGATTACTTGAACATGAGGACAAACTGGGCCTGAAACTGCTCATCCAGCAGATTACTCAAGAATAGTTGGGCAAGTAACTGGAGTAGCCAAGATGCCAACACTCAAAATTTATTTAATTAACATTCATTATGAACACAGCAGTTTTAGGGATTTTCCTGGTTTGTACCTTCATCGATATTTGATAACAGATTAGCTTCAACTGTATAAAACTGAGAGGCTTTTATGCAAGGATGCTTCATGTCACATTTGGTGCAATTCTGCTGCGCAGATTCTCAAAACATTTCAGTGCTGTTCTACTTGGCTAGGATTTCTCATTTTCATGGTACTTAAATTCAAATTAAAATTTTAACCCTTGTATGCACTTAACTTTTCTTCCTTACTCATAAGTGGATTCTTTAAACAAACCTATCCTGTTTGGTTTCTCAAGTAAATAATATTACAGTTGAAACATTCCTGGCATGTTGTCTATTAGGTTCCAAGAGCAACAGGTTTATATATCATAGCAATCAAGAAATCTGGCACAACATTACAACAGCTGAAGTAAAACCAACTTCCAGATTTTGTTACTTAAAGATAACAGTTTTTGAATAAGGTTGAAAGCAAATGTAAACCAGTGTTTGTTATTGTTTGTGTGCATTCAGTATTTTGGTGTTATATATTTGGGACAATGATGTCCAAAGTTGATATACATGTTCTTTTGATGCATGTATGGTAAGCGAGTAGTATGCGAGTTGCTTGCATTGCACGTGCCTAATATGCACCTGCTGATTTCTATTAACAAGTTCACTCCTCCAATGACTCACCAGGAGTCAACTTCAACATTTCTGAGTGTAATAAGTTACTTGTAAATGATATAAAAGAAAATAACCATTGTACATCAGAATACTACACAGCACTGTAAAGTTTTTAGAAATTACACTAAGAAAGTTTTATAATAATTCCGAGTGAGGTCCAATGTCCCTGCCAAGATCCCCACCTGGGAGGCACCTAAATCTAAGGTGGGTTGTGGCTCAATGGGCAACTGGATTAATGGACTCTACAGCTATTGGCAGAGCTGAAGCATAGAAGAGGATAAAGACCAGCCCTTCTGCCGAGTGACACAAACTTCATGTCAATGGGGATATTGCTCTATGACCAGTGTCCAAAGCCTGGTGCCCAGCACCTTGAGACCCAATGCCCTGTACCTGGCGACAGTCTTCCATAACTGTCACAAGTTAATTTCATAAACATCATAGGTAGATAGTCTGGTTCCTTGACAAACTCCAGTAAGACTAACATGAAGCCTAGATCCAGATGGAACCTGGAAAAGTCAATATCCATATCTGACTTCAACAACTTTAATTTTGGAATTTTTTCTCATGTTCATAATTGTGCAACTTAAGGGTTTTTTCAGGAAGCCTTACAGTGAAATTGTAAGGGTTGGCAGGTCTTGGATATGCACAATCATTTTGCTTAATTACTCAAGTATCAACAGTAAAAGCAAAAAATTTATCTAGGCAGTGAAATATGAAATATGGTTCAAAGTGACCTATTTTTAAGATGACAGTGTAATAGTAATCAAGATGCACCCCTATACCAGGGATCAAGTGACGCTCGAGATTTAGGAAGAAGTGACTTCTCCTTTTGGACAGAACAGGGAGAAGTGGGAGCTAAACAGGGAGAGGTGGGAGAAAAGCGAGAAATGCAAAACATTATATATATATATATATATATATATGCATTTTCTTGTTTTAATTATGTCCTCTACTTCCCAGTATACATTTAACATGGTTTTAAGCAGTACTTTATTTTCAAGCTGAAAAATCTTTTGAGATATGTTTATTATCAACACATTGATGCATGTATAAAAATCATTATTTTCATAACCATTGTATTCATATGTAGTCATATACGTATGTTTGGACTGAGGTAAATGAGTGTATTTTGGCCATATGACTTTTAAAAAAAACACAGCAGAAACTATACATTGTAATTAATATTAACTGATAGGAGTAACAAGATTAGAGTCATGTAATTGTAAGTCAGTAAAAATGCTTAAGAAACTACCACTTAATTTTTCTGTTTATTTATTTTGAAATGTTCTGTGTAAAATTGCAGTCAAAAAGATTTCTAACATACTTTGAAACAACCCCTAGAACATGTACATAAGGAGCAAATGCACAAGTGACTTCAGACATTATTCTTCATCCTGATTTCATTGTTCACAATAAAACAGTACTGTAACTATTCACACACAACACACTGAAGCACAAAAGTTGGTATATAACTGAACAAGATCCTTTTTTTCCAACTGAACACGTTCAAGAACATGTACTGCATCATGTGATTGCCTCTATTTTTAGAAAGCGGGATTTTCTAAATATTAACAACTCCCTTTCTAGCTTCATTACAAAAATCCATTAATAGGACTGCATATTTATGGTTTTATTATTTGCTTATGTACTGGTAGTAACAACATACATTGGTTAAATAGTATTTGCTTCACTATATTTTTCATATTTTCACAAAAATGAACAATGTCAGAAAACAACCTTGACTTTACTGCATTTTTTTGAATTCCACAACACAGTACTGTCCCATGTTTCTGACCTAGAGGATTAAATATTTAGGCTAAATCTTCTATTACATAATATTTAAACTTTGTTTTCATTGATTTATATATTTTCCTTAATCTATCTGCCCAATTATTTATGAATACAGACAATCTAATGGAGTGGTATTCTAATGAAGTGGTATTTCACTGACACAGCGATGTCCACCATTACTGGTTCACTTATGGTTTCAAACTGAATTATAAAGAAAATAACACAAACACAGCAGTTAAAATCTCCATTTTTAAAAAAGAAATAAATCAGAGAAATACTCTTCACAGATTATATTTTTAAAAAACAAATTACTATTTACATACTGATGTTTAAATTTCAAAACAAAATTTGGTATATTTTCATAATAGTACAGTAGGCCCAACTTCAGGAAATCAAGCAGTGATATCTTGCTCTGGAAAGGGTTAATGGTCAGTTAGCTATTAAAACACACCTGTGAATGTGCAGGAGATTGTTTGTCAGCATAGGTTAATTGGTATCAACACTTCGTAAATACATTTTGCCTTGGGTTACAACACTGCCAGGACTTCCTGGCTACAGCTAGGGGTCATCTCAATAGTCATAAACTACAGCCAGTCATTTTACGTCTGAAAAATCAGAGGGAAAAGTCGTTTGCACTCTCCTAACAGAAGAAGTCGAAGTTGAAATTTTTTAGGCAACTTAGTCGCTCACTTCGCCTGGTAGTCTGATGCCTGTTACAACAAGTTTCATCATTCTCTTAATAGCAACATTAAACAGGGTGCAAAAAGACTATATGGTCATGAGCTAAATGTAAACATTAAACCTAAGCCAGCAAAATGTGAAATAATGTTCACTGTGAACTAAAACTTACCATAATGACTTCAAAATCTTATCTCTTCATAAGCAGAATACAAATATGCCTACCAAATTCTGTCTGTTTACTTCAAGTGGAAATGTCCAAGTCAAAAGGTTCAAAAATATGTAAAAACATATTGAAGATCTGATGCAATGGCCTCAAAATTCTAATAACATGTATCTACTCACCACCAAGATAAATTGTGTAATCATTTCAGGATCAAACAGGTTTTGTGCTATGACACTAAAATGTATTTGGGAGTGATGTAAGGACTTGCAGACATATGGGCAGATAGCAGCAAAACAGTTTGCCACCTTCTGCTATTGTAGTGGGGACATAACGAATAATTATATGCCACGCCTTGACAAACTGCTGCCAATGACAAAACCATCAACATCAGCTTTCAGAAAAATGATGTGTCTCATTTTCTACTAAGATGGGCTGGACAAGAATAAGCATTGACAGAGTAGCTCATGCACAGATCATCCAACTCTATGATAAGTATATAGTCATGATTCACAGCAAGCTGGATTTTCCACCTTAAAGTGGCTTAAAGTATTTCTCTCATTTTGAGTTGACTGGGTTATGTTAGCAAATGGAACAATATGTGGTGTTAAGTATCACATGTGGTGTTAAGTATCACATGTGGTGTTAAGTATCACATGTGGTGTTAAGTATCACATGTGGTGTTAAGTATCACATGTGGTGTGAAGTTCAGTGAGAGATGAGAATAAGTACTTTGCTAAGCAAATATTTTCCAATTTTGTTTAAAACATTTTACACTACTGTAACCACATAACTGTACCAACCTGCCAAGCCACAGAGTATGGCTTGAGCTGGAAGGATCATGAAATCTGGCTTAATTGCTTTTAGCAAGTCTTTAGACAAGCATTCATTGTTTCCATAGTCCACAAACATCACCTCAGCCAGACCATTGGACAAAAGACCTAAAAAATAAAAACAAAAACTGGATATGTGAATGTCAAAAACTGTTATTGAATATCTATTTATATTCTGATAACCTATGTTCCACCAATCACAACTTAAAATTTAGCCAAAGTGACTTCGCCTGCCTGTCTAAACAGAACAAAGTCATGGGAAAATAAGTGACTCGGAGATTAGTTTTAAATGCAAAACAAGTGCAGCAGCAGCTGGTGTTTAAGTGTCTGCAAAATCAGTACTACAAAGAATGCATTATACTTTGTGCAAATATGAAAAAATTTCTACGTTCAACCCAAAAAACTGCTGCTTAGCTTCATCAACAGCATCAGAAGCTAACCTTGAAAAGATGCAACTGTTCCTGAAAATAAGTTAGTAATATTCAATGAAGATATCATACGGTGCAGCTTACAATATTTTTCGTTTCTCTGTGGTTGGAGTGGAGAGGATTAAAACTAAAAAGCACCATCTCTCTGAACATCTTGATGGAGTTGCCATAGCTTCCTGCAAAAAACAGCTCTACACAACGCTTTGAGGGGTCACATCTGACAACCAAAGGGTTCACTGTTTTTTACCCCTGCAATAATGCACTCAGTAGGTTCACTTCGAGATCTACATTATGTCAATTTTGAAAGCAATTTACTAACCGTATTATATAAATGAAAAAAAGCATCATTTAGTTAATTATACACATTTGCTAGTTATAATGAAGATAATGTGTTATACTTAAGCATCAAATCAAGTTTGAGATAATACTGACACTATGCCAGTGCCTCAAGGACTTTGTTAATATATTTTGTGAAATGAATGTAAATTTAAATTTATTTTTTTAAAATTTCCAATCCTACACTAGAATTTACAGATTCATTCATTCCCAGATAAAAACAATTACATCCATATATCTGTGATTAAGCATTTCCCAGACTTCTGACAAAATATGACCAGTCCAAGGCATCTGAGGAATGCTCGTAAAGCTAATCTGGTTCCCTGACAAATTTTACTGAATCTAATATCAAAGCCAGATCCAAATCAAACACAGACAAGTCAGAATCTGGATTTTACAGCAAACAATCGTATTTCCGTAATATGTGCTTTTATTCTGTAAGTCCATATTTTAATAGTAAATTCAATAAGACTTGATGGAAAAATAACAAGGGTTGCCTGGTCTGCAGCCTGACTGACTGGTATCTTGTTACGTACAGTTTTCATATTAGAAAACTACAACCTATATATACAAGTCTATAATAATGATGCTTAAGTACTTCTATCCACTCCCTGTGTCTATGTAAAGAAAACCCGTTTATAAATATCCTCGGTAAAATATTATAATTTTTTTACTAGAAATTTAAAATCTAGAATGAATGCCATCTCAAGACAAAACCATATTCCCCATGGATTCTTCAGAATGAAGCAAGGAATGCCTTAATTAAGTTGTATAAAATAAAAGTACAGCCTGGACTGAACACTGATTGAAACCATTTCAAAGGGAATCTTCAGTTAAAGGCTGGTCCTAAATACACCTTGAAATAAGATTTGCGTTTCTCACAGGAAGGGCAGAAGGACAAAAAGTAAAACCTATGTATTGCCAACTTCCAAATTTGGCAATATTATAAAAGGGCAAGCTGGGAACTTTCTGGAGCTCCTGTCACCAATTAAGCCAGCGATGTTGTTGATTATAACAAGCACTGCCAATACGGTAAAGAAACTTCACTAGAACAATGTAATTCCCAATGAGAAAGACTGAACTAACTAGTGATCTTGGCCCGATACCAGTCCATATCCGCGCTGTATTGTGCAACACAGGGTGTGCCCAGGGTAGGGTTGCTGAGAGCCTCCTGTCCTGCCTGTAGCTTAGAGTAGTGCTCATGTAACTGATCCATAGTTTGGTCTAGTCTTTGTAACATCCCATCCAGGACACAGTGGAAATGATCTGGGTCATATATATGTGTCACCATCACATTCTCAGTTGTTCCGATCCTCACTTCCTGTTGTGTGTACCCTTCCACATCACTCTCTGTCTGCCTCCCAAATGACCTAAAAATACAATAAAATGATCTTACTTACCAAATTAAAGGTTCTTCTAAAATGAATTCACAGAAACAAAACAGAACCATAAGCGTTCATTTAAAACGGGGCTGTAATGTATATTCTGACATTCAGAAACTTTACATCCAAAACTCTTAATGAACACCAGGACAATTCTGACTGCACAATTGATGCCAGATACATTATATCCATATATATAGCCCAGTGTTTTATCTACAAATGGCTTCATGTAAGTCATTTGACTCATCAAGGCAAAAAACAGTGAGTCAAATTCCAAACCAATGAGTCCTATTCAAGCCGATGATCAGCCTTCAGTAGTTTTTAAAAAATAATTATATTATTCAAATACACAACAAAAATATTAGTTATATAATGTGATTAAAGCCAATAAGGCAATTCCCTTGCCAGAAGCATCTGAACATTCTATATTTGTTAAAAATCTTGTTGATGGTTTCATGTCATCAGAAATAATCAAAACATATATGGCAAGGCGTTTATTGTTGGATATGTCAGTGCTTTCATCTGCCATTGCTGTCACAAATGATGAATTTTGCAGGTCACGTACAAGACTATCCTCAACAATGTTTGACAGGCTTTCCAGTACCTCTGAACAGGTAGTAACCAAGTCATAATGAACAGTGGAATTCTTCAAAATGCCAATGGCATCAATTTCTTCAGCTGTTAAATCATGTATTTAATTAGGAAGAGATTTGTTTTTAAAAAAGGGGTGTCTTCTACACTCAGCTAATGTACACACTTAAGTACCACTTTCACTGCTATGTCTTGTTTGTAAAACTGTATTAAAATCTGCCTGATACTGTGGACCTTCAATCAGCAGTTTGTGTTCTGGTAACCCAGCATGCCTGCCAGTGTACTGTTCTGAAAGTTATTATTTTTTGCACATTTGGTCATGGAGGCTTTTTTCAGCCTCTGTACATATATGGCAAAACATAAAGGCATCTTCATTGTCACATTCTTCACTCAACTTTACTTTCTGAAAATGTAGCCAGCTGTATGTTTTCAGCTATTGCTGCACAAAATTACGTTTTATTTTACAAATAACTGGTACCTCATCTTTAGGTGATGAAGGTTTCACTGGTTCGATAACAGTACTATTATCGACGGTCGGTTGTAGAAACGCGATCCAAATGATAATTTCGTTTGTTTCGGATCTATTTTAATTTGTTTGCCTTGGATGCCATTTTCAGTCGAACGCCGACAGTATCTTGGAACAATGCAAGGCATACAACTGAAGGAATGGAAATTGTTGCTTCACTGTGTGACAAGGATGCGCATAAAATAATAGTGCTTTGTGAGAATCACTTTTCATGTGTTTATTTTCCACCTCTTTCTTGTGTGTGGTGATTATACAGTTCTAACATCCTGTTGCTACAAATGATCCGACAGTTACATGTCACATAAGATCAGCTCCAGGCTCCACACTCACTTGTAACCCTATGTATTATGATAACGTCAGCGTAAGAACTGATGTGTGCATGTTTTCCCTGTTTGGAAGAGTTGTAATCTAACCAATACAGTAGTTAGAGCAACCTCTGTTTTGTGTTAATCAGCAAATCATAACATTGGTGTGCATCAATTTAAGTACTGGCGACGATTTTTAGACCAATCCTGTGTTTTGTGTTAATCAGCAAAATTTAACATTGAGGTGCGCCAATTTATGTACCGTCAACGACTTTTGTGCATCAAATCCGAAAAGTCCGCGTATTTGACGCATGGGTAGATAAAACACTGATAGCCACGACAAAATATAGGGTATCATTAATTTCATTTCCATTGACCCCAACATTGCTTTATGATAATGCTATAAAAAGGCAACTTAAAATGTCTTCTTTTTTGCAGCAAAACTAATTTTAATAATAATAATAATAATAATAGTAATAATAATAATAATAAAGACTTTATTTAGAGAAGGTAACTCAATTAGTTACAGAACTAATCTACCTTGAGGCCTTCTATCTGCTATGTACAATATATACAGTATGTATGCCTTGTGTCACTGGGAATGTTCCATACCAGTGGACCAGTATATTGAAAACTTTTATTAAACAATTCCTTCTTTGGCCTTGGTATAATGTAATTTTTACTTCTTATGGACTTAAAACTGGAGTACCATCAGCATCTCTTTAGTGAAAGATATTGCTTAGTTAGACAGGAATGGCTTTTCTGGATACTTTATACATCAATTTGGCTTTTCTAAGAAATATTCTTTCATGTATTGTTAAAATCTTTATATTATTCATTGCACCCTGGAAATTGTCTATACATTGATCTAGAATTAAATGGCAAGCCCTCTTCTGGAGTCTTTAAAGTGTTGTTATGTTTGAATTAGAGGTATGACCCCATATTACACTACAATAGTCCGATATGGCTGAATATAACTTTTATAAAAGATGACCCTATACTGAAGAGGAATGTATGTTTTGATTTTCCTCAGCAGCCAAAGATAAGAAAAAACCTTTTTTTGAAACCTGTCTAATGTGAATAGACCAAGTAGATTGTTATCTACAAATACACCAAGAATTTTATCCCAAGAGGTCATATTAAGGCTCACATTGTCAAACAGAACCTGGAATTTGTCACTATCTAGCCTTGCTCGTTTTTGTTGCGTTGTAACTAGTATGGCTTTCATTCTTTCTGATTGGTATTTATGATCATACTGTTTTCCTTGCACCATACTTGAAGTCTGTTGAGAGCATCTTGTAAGTTATTTTCAAGTACCATTTTGGTTTTACCCATCTCAGACAGTGTAATATCGTCTGCATGTAAGTCAGTGGAAAAAATTGAATTTCCAATCTTAAGAGGTAAGCAGGGGTCATGCTACCAGGCGAAGTGGGTGAAAAAGTCGCCTGAGAAATGTAAACTTCACCTTCTTCTGTTAGGAAAGCGAAAACGACTTCGCCCTCTGATTTTTCAGACATAAAATGGCTGTAGATCATAAATTTTGAAATGCCCCCTCGCTGTAGCCAGTAAGTTCTGGCACTGTTGTAATCCAAGGTGAAATGCATTAATATGTAAATAGTAATTTGCTTTTAAAAAATGTGATCGGTGAAGAGCATTTTCTAATTTATTTCTTGTTTTTATAAATGGAGATTTTAATGGCCATTATCTGCGTATTTGCTTGATAAAATCAGTTTGAAACCGTAAATGAACTTATAATGGCGGACATCGCTGCGTATATGATATACCACTTCATTAAACTGTCTGTATTCATAAATAATTGGGCAAATAGATTCAGGAAAATATATAATATAATGAAAACAAAGTTTAAATATTATGTGATAGCAGATTTAGCCTAAATATTTAATAATGTAGGTCAGAAACATGTGACAATCTCTGTTCTGGAATTCGAAACAATGCTGCAAGGTCAAGGTTGTTTTCTGACATACTGTAATTAATTTTTGTGAAAATACAAAAGACATATATATAGTAGTGAAGCAAATGCTATTTAACCGATGTATATCATTATTACCAGTAGGTAGACAAATAATACAACCATAAATATACAGTCCTATTAATGAATTTTTCTAACGAAGCAAGAAAGTGAGTAGTTATATTAAGAAAAGCCCTCTTTATAAAAACAGACGCACTCGCATGGTGCAATACGTGTTCTTGGATGTTTCGGTTTGGGGGAAAAAGGGTCCAGTTTAGTTATCTATCGACTTTAGTGCTTTTGTGTGTTGTCTATGAATAGTTACAGTAGTGTTTGATCGGGAACAAGGAAATCAGGACGAAGAGTATGCTTTGAAGTCACTTGTGCATTTATTCCTATGTACATGTATTAGGGTTTGTTTCAAAGAATGCTAGAAATCCTTTTGACTACAATTTTACACAAAACTTGTATAAAATAAAATAAAATAATTAAGTGGTAGTTTATTAAGCATTTTTACCAACATGCAATTACAAGACTCTAATCTTGCTACTGCTTTCAGTTAAAATTAATTACAATGTATAGCTTCTGCTGTGCTTTTTAAGTCATATGGCCAAAATACACTGCATTTATCTCAATCCAAACACACATATACTACAAGTATGAATAGAATGGGTATGAATATAATAATTTTTTTATACATGTACAAAATGTGTTGATAATAAACATATAACACATAATTTTCAACTTGAAAATAAGGCATTGCTTAAAACTGTTAAAAGCATACTGAGAAATAAAGCACATAAATAAGATAATGCAGCTATATATATATATATATATATATATATATATATATATATATATATCGCGTTTCTTGCTTTGGTCTCACTTCTCCCTGTTTAGCTTCCACTTCTCCCTGTTTAGCTCCCCCCTCTCCCTGTTCTGACCAAAAGGAGAAGTCACTTCTCCCTAAAATTTAAGTCTAGCTTGACCCCTGGGTAAGTCATTGATAAACAGAATAATTAATATTTTTACTTTCAGAAAGTTGACCATTTAAAGATACTTTTTGAACTCTATCAGTTAAGTAAGTAAACCAGTATAAAGGGTTTTCACTGCATTGATAAATTTTTAGTTTTTCAAGCAAAATTTCATGGTCTACAAGATCAAAAGCTTTACAAAAATCAATCATAATAGTGCCTACCATTTCTCCTTGACCTAATGCTTTCAGCCATTTATCAATCAAAGATATAAGTGCAGTTTCACAGGAGTGATTCTGTCGAAAGCCAGACTGATTATCATGAATAAGATCATAAGTGTTCAAATAGTTGAGAAAAGAATCATGAACATGTTTTTCTAGTAATTTGGAGAGACAAGGAAGGATAGAGATGGGTCTGTAGTTATTTACATCATCTTTTGTTCCTGCTTTATGCATTGGTGTAACCTTGGCAGTTTTCCATGTTTATGTAAATTTATTAGACCTAGTCCTTTCATTGCAAATGAAAGCTATACTCTCTACAATTGCAGGTGCAGCTACCTTTAGTAGCCTTGGTCCAATCATATCAAGTCCTGTAACTTTACAATCATCCATATTTTTAATATATTTCAACACAAATTCTGGACTCGTTTCAGGAATTTCAAACTTTTTACTGTTTTGGTAGTTTTTTAGCACAAAAATGTTTGAGTTCCAGATGATCAGATGAAGTACTGGGTTCTTTAAGTTTTTCAGCAATTTGAATGAAAAAGTTGTTAAAAATATTTGAGATGTCAGTTGGATTATTGGTATAAATGCCCTCATGATTGAGTTATAAAATTTCAGTTTTACTGTTACATCTGCCTGCACCAAACTCTATAAACACTTTCCAGACAGCTTTCAGGTTCTTTTGGTTTTCATCCAGCTTTTTTGTTGTGTGCTTGTTTGGCTTGATGTATCATTTTATTAACATTATTCCTTCCAACTCTATATTCAGTTTGATTTTCTACTGATTTTATTTGGTCTCTTTGCTTTATTGCTTCTAAAATTTCTGGAGAGATCCCACCTGACTGTTGGTCTTTCATTATCCTGTGTTTTTTAAAAGGGGCATGTTTGTTCACTATACTGATGAACAGATCTGTCCAAGTACCTAAAACATCATCAATATCTTCAAAGATTTGGACTGTTTTCCATGGAATCTTTTTCAGATCTTCCAGGAATTTAACAGTATCAAAGTTTTGAAAAGATCTGTAAGTAATGGATTTATGGATATTACTTTAATTTTATTGATTTGCCACTGACTTTACGTGTTAGAAAAACTGTAAAGTGGTCACTTACACCAATCTTTGGAACCATTACTTCCAAAACATTTTCTTTTGTATTGGTATAAATATGATCTATAAGCATTTTAGAGGTAGATGTTACTCTGGTGGGTTCATTTACTAGTTGCTCCATACCTAATAAAGCAATAAAATTCATCTAATTCACTTTTATTTGATCACTGAGGTCTCTATTTATATTGCCTAGAATGTAAAATTCTTTCTCTTCATTTGAAATTTTATCTACCTGAAGTTCAAAATATTCACACCTATCAGTATGTGATAATGGGGGTCTGTACACAAAACCTATTAAGTAGGGCTTAGCTTTTTCTGGAGTGATTTGTAGCCAAATGGATTTTATTTCCTGTTAATGATTTAATCATTATTTGCTATTATTGCAATGCTATCCTCCTAGTACCAGTCCCCAGTCAAAGTGATTATTCCCTCCTCCAATTAGTAACTGGAGTTCTAGAAAAGAAAACATGATCCCAGTCTGAAACATTTTTCAATCTCCATCATTCAGAAAGAATATTAGAGCAGGGAAGGAAGAGGAATTTTGGCAACAACTGCAGCAAGTATTACATAATTAAAATTAGTTTTACTCCTAAAATAAAATCTGTGTTTGTGGCACAAGGGGGGGGGAGGGGGGCAAATTAATTTGAATTATGTAAAACTTACTTGCTATGCATTACTTCCTTTTTCTTGGACATCAAGTCCCCAATCCAAGCCAATGCCAATGTACAGAATACCCTCCACTTCTGACATGGACCAAGACTAAAGGACATCATAGTGAGGCGGGAGGAGAAAATCTTTACAACAGCAGCAGGTAGGTACAGTAAAACCTGTTATGAGAGACCGCCCCTTCTGCCAACAAAAAACGGTCTCTCAAGACAGGTGGTCTCTCATAGCAGGCTTGTACAAAAAGACCAGTTTCCAAGGTCCAGTTTCAGAACAATTTCAAGAAAATTAACCACAGTCACTGTACATATGTTCCATTCTTTATTAATATTTCTTGCTAAAATACTGTATGCATTCATCTAAAAACAAAAATATATAGCAATAAAGATATACTTCTATCATTAAACATGAAATCACATTTACATTTGAGGATCACATACTTTAGCATATGAAATCATTTCTGAATTACTCTTTTTCTTTATAACAATCTAAATTTGTTTTACCGACGTTTAAACCGCTTTTTTGCGAGTGGTCTGCTCTTTTTCACTTCTTTCAGTTACAATAATTATTTTCTCCAGCCTTAAAATTTGTCTCTTTTTAGTTGGAGGTTCGTACATGGTCATTAAGGTTCTAGGTGTTAAAATTAATAGTGCTCAGTTGTAATATCAAATGCAAAGGCGGTTTTGATTGGGCTGTGGGAAAATATGAAAACTCTATACATGTGCATTGCAGATCTGACAATTAATGAAATAATAAGAAACAATTATCTCATCCAGAAACAGAACCATTTACTAAGAGGCAAAAGTCAACGGCTTCATTCAAAGATGACATACTAGGATTAACTCTATAAGCTAAGTGTGTAACCCGGTTGCACCAACTTGAATAGACGACAGCTTTGTGATTGGGATGTAATCACTTAACATGGGGGGGGAGAGAACAACAAACATCACAAGTCTTGAACACTATCAATCGAATCCCACAAATGATTCTCTCTAGCTGGTTTAATAGACAATGACCTTATTCACCCCCGGCAATACGGATTAACTCTAAAGACAAACAATATATGCGACCACTACGTCAACTTTGGCACCATAACGGCAATTTGTGACATGTACATTAGTCTGGTTTACGGACTGTAGCATCCATCACTGGTAGCAACAATCCTTTTTTTTTAAAATTCCTTTTATGCTTGTTTCTGATCAGAACAATCGTTACTAATCAAGCGGTCGTTGTAACAATTGATTACATATAGGTCAGTGGTGTCCATCTGTTCTCGTGATACGGTCTTTCACATGGATGTCGGGTCCTGCGATTAAGGCCAGGAAGCAGGCTAAGTGCGGGAATAATTAGTCTGGTTCCCTGCTTTTTATGCTCCCTGCGGTGCTCACCCCTATATGAATAGCGGAGAACAACGCAGGGAGCATACAAAGCTGTGAACCAGACTAGGAAATAATCTACATATATTTTAGTCTGGTTTACGACAGAAACTATAAAACACTATGAGGATAACTAATATATTCAGGCATCGGTAGCCAGTCTATTTTTTTAATTTTTTTTTATTTAGAATGGTATGTGCGGTCATTCTTACAGGGATTAAATAAAGGTCGGTGGAGTTTATCCTCATTTTTGCGATGCAGTTGTTCATAGCAATGTCGAAATGCATATTTTGCCAAGACATCACAGTCACTGGTCGCATTCAGCAGGTGGTCGCTCATAACAGAGCATTTTTATATAATAAAATCGATCCGTGCATTACAATTGTGGTCGGAAATGACAGGTGGTGGCTCATGACAGTTTTTACTGTATAACAATTAATTTTACATTCCCAAAAAAAAAAATACATTTTAATACCAGTAACAAATTACCTGTAACGCTGAATTTATCAGGTAGGAGAGAGGCTGATGATCCCAAAGAAAAACTGGATTTACAGAAACAAATGCACTTACCTTCACTGTATGAGAGTTCACTAGTGAAAGTTGGTAGATGGCTTGACCACAATTAGACTCATCAAGTAAACTGCCTTAGTTCCGGTGTGCCAGAGATCAAGGTAAAAAGAGAACACGAAACTACCAAAGGGTTGTTCTTATAACACCATCTAAAGAGAGGCAAATCAAGTAGGCACAAGATGCAGTAATAAGAAAGTCCCTCTCTATGAGTGCCTGATTAACTCTCTTGATAGTGAGGACAATCCACCTGCAAATATTAGCCACCAAAAAAACAGGAACCCCAGCAAGGCAGAAAGAGACAGTTCTGACCCTTCATTCTCCCTTAAGAGAAAGCTAAATATAACCACATGGCCGTTTGTCGGTAGAGGAGCCTATTTTCAACATCCCCAGCAGAAATGACAGAATCATTGTCTCATTAGGAACTGGAGCTACTGAAGGTAGCCGATTCTTTGCCAGAAATCCATGCTGACAATAAAGTGAAATTGAAATCACAGTTACAACTGAACTGTAAACAACCCTTTTGGTACGGACAAGGCATCAAGCTCTCGCCTTTTCAATGCTGATGCTATGGAGTGGAGGAAGACTGTCACGAGTGTAAGGTTCTCAATGGAAGTTTTAGCCTGTGGTTCATAAAGGGGTTTAGAATTTTACATCTAGGCATTAATAAGTGTGATACCAGTTTCTGAAGCTCAAAATACTTGATGAGATCATAAAGATAAAGATCAGACCCAATGATAGAACCCCTAAAAAAATACAGTGCTTGAACTGGCTGCCCTAGAACCTTTAATAGTCAAAACAGAACATTATCTTTCCTCAAAAAAGAACAGATGAAAGTCAAAAGCTGCATCTTAAAGTAGACAGCCAGGATCAATAAATTTCTTAAAACACATTACAGAAAATTTTCCACTTTGCATTGTAAACATGGAAAAGGACTGCCTCCTCAGCTGAGCAATCAGTTGGAAACCTTGCTCAAAAACTGGTCTTGGTGGATCAATTGTTTGAGATCAGTGTCAAGATGGAGAATCTGTGGGTTATCATGTAGGGGACCTCCTGTACTGCAACAGCAGGTCTCTACTCTAGGCTCATCCACCAGCAGGTCATGTAGGTTGCTGAACCACAACTATTAGGACAACCTGAGAGGGGCTATCTACATCAACACACACTTGGAGATTGTGACAGTGGAGAACCTATGGAATTATTTTGAAATGTTTCAAGTTGTAAAACATACCGAGGATCCCACTTTAGACAGAAAGTGTCCACCACCCCAGCCATCTGATTTAAAACTAGAGACACCTAAAATGGGAACATGATGTTGAGTATCATAGTGAACAAGTCCATTAATGGTCTCTTCCCACCCCACCCAACCTCTAGTTGAAAAAGTGTCTCTGCTACCAAATGGTGCAGATATTCCATGAGGACCACATGGCCCCATCTGAGCAGGCTGTCCACCAGGATATTCCTTTTACCCTAAATATGGTGCACTCTGACAATGATCTCTAAAAGTCTATCCATCTGAGGAAGTTCATGTTTCCATGCAAGGACAAGGACCATGTGTGGATCCCTGATGCCACTCAATAATACATGAGGTTGACACACACAGCCTGCACTTCTTTGTTGTTTATACGAGTGCCACTCTCCACCCAGAACAAAATCTCTGAAGAAATATCTGGCTCCAGGCAAGCATCCCATTCCAAATCACATGCATCAGTGCCTAGAAAGGATCAAGGTTCTACACTGTGAATTGGGACTCCCGCCACAAACTTAGCTGGTCAAGAAAATCAAACCCCAGAGGAATCCAAGCCAATATTAGGTCACTGTGCAATTTACAGACCCTCTCCAATTCCTGCTTCTAGAAAGCTGGAATGAAGTCACCCTGGAGGAAATGGATCCACAGCAATGTTCAGAGTTCTTAGGAGAGAGAGGTAAAGGCAAGCTGACAATGAGTTTTAACCATAGGACAAGCTATGATTGACAGAATCTGATTGGTCCTGTCTGGTGGAGCATGAACCCTGCCTTGAATGGCAAGGAAAATTTGTCCGAGTACTGGAAACACTGAGAAGGGATGAGATCAACAATAAGTTGGGGATTCAACTCAAAAAAGTCATTACTGAACAAGAGAGGGAAAGGTCCTTCAGGACATTATCTCCGAGGAGGCTGTGCATCAACCAGTCATTAAAATACTAGAGAATGGGGATCCCTATAGACTTCAAGTATGACACGCATACCCCCATCACCCAGATAAAGGCTTCAAGAGTGGAGGAAAAAGCAACAGAAGAACCAGAAATTGAAATAACTCCTGGCTCAAACAAAACTGGTGATACTTCCTGTGAGACAGTAAAATGGGAATGTGAAGTCATTACAGGAGAAGGTACAACTTCCTAGAGAAGAGGGCACAACTCCCTAGGGAACTCAACCGCCCTTCATAAGGAATGGGGGAGGAGTATGAAGACTTACTCTGTTGGACTCTTCAAGCACCTTATCAAGTGAAAGTTTGGCTGGGTGGAGACTTAAACTGGGATTGCTTGTTTTTCTGTTTATGCTGACAATCTCTTAAGAACCTGTGAGACAGTCCCTGTGTTTGGTCAGGGTGTGCATGCTTCATGGCAAGTTTCAACAAGTCTGGCTTTGCTGCCAGGGACCAGTGATGCTTGAAAAGGGATGAGACTGCACTCAAAGGAGCTGAATGGTTAAGTGGTTAGCATTCCAAAAAAACAACCAAAAGAGAGAAGGTTCAAAAACCCCTCCTTAATATCAGCCTGGATTGGCAACTACGGCTCCAAGGGCAAAGCACTTTATTCCTTTTGCATGGATACTTAAAAAACCTACCTATGTTGTTGTGCCTAAAACACCAAACCAAATACAGCACTCACAATACCTATTCACACAAAATGTACTGACCATCTTTGACTCATCATATATAGTGTATCATTTAGGTGTTACATATAAGTCAGACCTGTGCTTCACTGTGCTATGGGTATCAACTTGCAATGGATCTACAAAAGGCTAGGTTATTATTTGATGTGGGTTTCTGAAAAAGGAGTCAAGTAATATGGGTCTGTAATATAGAGTGGAATTAACAACCACTGCATTAAGTACAAGAACCACCAGAATCCCACCAGTACACACCACTGAACTAACCTCAACATCACACCCTAATAATACAAGAGCAGCATGGTCAATCAATCGTTTATGTACTGTATCCATTAAACTTAGCCAACCATAAGGCGACCTACTTAAAAATTTTGGTGGCTATTTCAAACTTTCAGTTGCTGAGCCCTAATCTGGTTGTCATGGACCATGAGAACAAAAAAATTTTAAAATGGAGAGTGAAATTCATGGTAGCATGGACTGTGTTTTAAGAAACATGTGATATACCCCTGAGATGTGCTGTAAATATACCAATGGGGAGGTTTCAATCTAAAGCATATTTCTATAGGACTGACACGATAAAAAAATGTTGGTAATCCCACAGAAAAAGCCTGCTGCACCATACTGGTGCATAAAAACTTCACTCCTCATATTTGAATGTGCCACCACTTTTTTCTGAACAATACCATTACTGACAGTTAAGACATAAGTGCGATGCTTATCAAATACTATGTGATTAAAGTACAACAGGAGCAAGTTTTCAAGCCACAAGCAAATAGTCTAGTGTAAATTTCAAACCAGCACTCAAAAATGTGATAGCATAATAGCCGGGGCCCTTCTGCATCAAGATTTTGGCTCCTTCATACTACAAGTGAGTTTAATTTGTGCGCAGTTTCTCACAATCTTACATACTTGTTTTGAGATTCTGGTGTCATCAACTGGATTAATAGCATTCATCTCAAGTTACAGCACAAGTAATTCATTTCTGTTGTGGGTCAGTCAGAGGGAATCCATTTATCATCAGAATTTACAGTTGTGTTCACTTATAATTCAAGAGAAATTATTTTTAAAAATATTCAATGGAATTACTTAAGTGCTCATTCACTTTTGAATTAATGTGAGCTAAACATCACTACAAACTGCCACACTGCAGACATTGTAGCGATATGACTGAAATATTTATAAAGCTAGATAAAAAATGATCTTTCCTTCAAGAAACATGGCCTTCATCTAGGTCTGAAAAATTCTTTAAACAATGCAGCAATTGGACAATGTTAAGTCAATTTAATATGAGTTTTGTTCATTTCTTTTTATATGTAAAGCACAGCAATTTCAATACTGTGTCAAAATAACAGTAAAGAAAAAGATGTCAGGGATGGTGGAATCTGAGTCGTGTCACTTGTCCTTGGATTGTGTCTAAAAGAAAAATTTCTTTAAGCACTGCAAACCCTGTCAACCCCAGCATATTCTTAATAAAGAAATATGTAAATAAGAGTAGATACTGATATTCAGCCTATTAACTATACCACATTAAGCAATCCACTATACACCCACTAACATGCAGGATCACTTGACCCAAATATTTCAAGACAAAAAGCTTGATACTATAACCTTTGTGACCATTCCCAAACATTTTTATAACAAAAAAAACAACCATCATACCTTTTACTCCTGCCAGCCTCTCGTGGTGGGGATTGTTTCTGTCCTTCATAAAGTTTGTCTAGTAGATTACGATTGACTGGGGTATTTGGCAATTCTACCACAAACTCAGGATATACAGTATCTGAAAGAAATAATTTCAATGTGTAAACTGTGCTCGGGATTAATCAAAATAATGATTCAGAATTAAGTGAATGTACATGTGAGTCAGAGCGCGACCCAATTTTTCACAATGCAATAGGCTGCAATTCATAATAGTGTGTTGCAATATATTGGGAAAATTGGATGATATTAAGAAATGAGCAACAGTCAAAGTTTCATACAACATTAATTTGTGTTGAATTTCTTTCTATAACCACTGTTTGGGAAACATCCTTATCTGTAGTAGAGTCTATGCTAGTGTACATGACACAACACTTCTGTATAATCTGCATCTTTTCAACCCAAAATGCCAAAATGGCAGCTAGATACTGGTAAATGTGGGCAATAAAGTTCATCATCCCACCCACAAATTTCACTTCGATATTATATTCCAAATAAACAGAAAAGTCATTTCCAATTAAGGATGTGCCATATCCCATTAATAATTACTTCTTTTTTAGATGGGGGTATTCAATGTCCTTTTTAAGACTGAATTCCATCATCATTTCCAAGTAAGTGATTATGCAAGTGGTAATAAAAATATACCATTTTAAAGGAAAAAGTAAAACTTCTAAAATTCTAAAAAATTACAAATGTACACATTCCATTACCACATTACAGAAACCAGTGAGAACCAGTCTACAAGGGACCAAAATGAAATGTTATACTGGTTATGTGATGTGTGGCTGAGTAATCAACATAAGAAGGCAAACGTGTACACAACATGCTGGTCATTGATAACCTTATTGATATATTCTGGAGTTTAAACCCAAATGTGTAATTTTTAAGAGGTATTTTAAGTAGTAAAGGGATCTAAGTTGGTTTAAGATGGATTTTGATTCTTTGAATAAAAACAAGGAGAGAATGACAAATAATGTTTTCAGCATAATCACTACAGTATTTTGATCTATATTTTAAAAAATTAATTGTTATTGCATTGTTCAGGATGTTTTTCTAATAGTTTAAAGTCAGCTCATATACTTTTCATTAATGTCAAATTGCCAAAGTGTTTTTACTCCCGATTCAAAATAGAAAACACCAGCAAAGAAATGTAAGACTCTGGAATACATCTTAAGTCCAACTCCAGAACTTTCTCCTCAGGGTGAACTTAGCTTAGAGGAATAATGAAGTGCCTTCAGCATCCTTAAAAACCAAGCCACAAGAAAATTCAAGTTTAAAGGAATAGGGAACATACAATTAAAGTTGTGGTTATATTCCTCATTTGCTGCCCAACTAAATTAAATAATAGTTTGGGGCGACCCAGTTACACCGAAAAAGATTTACAGTACATTATAGGGAATGAATTACACGAGGGTTCCAATATGCATATTTGTCGAGTAGAAATGAGGCTGAATTAATGTGACGTCACAAGATCCTTTGCAGCTATCGGCCATTGCTCAGCATCCTGTTGATTCAATTGTGCTTGAGAGTAGGCAGCTTATTAGTGCTTGTATTTGAGTTTGTTTTCCAAGAATTTCCAAAATGCCCCACTGTGCAGCGTTTGGATGCAACAATAATTCAACTGGTAATTTCTTCCAATTTCCGAAGACAAAATCTGACGAAAGGTTTGGATCCATTACTGTCACCGTGAGAACTCTGAGCCGGTAACTCACAGACTTTGCAGCCTGCATTTTTCAAAAGATCAGTATGAAGTTGATCCATGATCCAAAAAGACATGCAGAATTGGGATATTTAAATGCCAGGGCAAGGCTAAGCCAACAGCAGCACCATACATTCTTTCACCCCTGGGCCTGGGGGAAGATCTACTGACAGATCCGAGTGCCAGCATCACCACAAGTGTCAAACCGCAACGAGTAAGAGGAGCCTATCACAAGCGGCAGAATGGACATAAATATGCTATATGCACTGCAATTTCCATCAACGTAGTGTCCATAATATGACTGAGGTATTTAAACAATAATATCTGCATAAAATAGAGCTTTGTTCAACTCAGATTCTCATGCTTCTCCAGCTTTATCACCACACCCCATGTGCTGCGGAGATTGAATTCTTGAGTACACTATATATTCCTGGAATATATTTATCTCAGAAAGAGTTGTTTATGATACCAACGTTAGAGTAACAGTATTATGTATTTAAAATAGAGTGGAATGCATAATTTCATGTGTTTTTCACTATCACCTGAGAAATATGAGCCTTAGGCTATGACACAGGATAAACTTCTTTGTGTCCCCCCCCACTTCCTTTTCCCCTTATGTGCAGCCATAAATGTAATGAATCAGTTGTTGCCATGTGACTACTCAAATGTTTCAAAGATACTACATTGATACATATACTACAAATGCTTTTTCTTGTCAATAATACTCGATGTTTTTTTGTTGTTTTTTTTTTCAGGTTCTGCAACAAGCAATGAAAAGTTACAATGCAAATTATGTGCTTGATACACCTGCAAGTGCATGTGATGTGGTAGAGGTAGATGATGCTTAACTCAACATACCAGCTTTTGCACCAAGTCCTCAGAAAGAAAACGGAGTGTGAAAGTTAGATCCCACAAGGAAGATTTGCAGAATTCAGTTTCAAGTTGCAACAAGATCAACAGCAATTCAGTATGAGCTCCTACAACCAACACAGGTTTCAGATAACGAAACTGAACCAAGCAGTGAGGACAACAATGACCCTGATACACACACAATTCAGAATATGAACCGCATTCAGATACTGATGATGAAGAGGATGGTGATGATAACAATGACTTTCAGCCAGATTCTTCATGTCATGTTATATATACTGTATATATTGCACATAACAGAAGACCTAAAGGTAGATTAGTTCTGTAACTAATTGAGCTACCTTCCCTAAATAAAGTCTTTATTGTTATTATTATTATTATTATTATTAAGATATGCACATGAACTATAAGCTTGATAAAGATGCAAAACCAGAAGATCAGCAACAGCTGCTGGCTTTTGAGTGTGTTTTGGCAGAATTGAAAAGTACATGTAGATCATGTTGTTTGCCCTCCCAGACTTTTATGAAATTTTCTTCAAGGAACAATGATCACAACAAATTCAGTTTGTGTCTATGGGCACATTTCAGAATAGATGGAAGAATGCCATGGTGTAATATGTTTACTGCAGGAGCACTTTTTCTCGGGTATCAATTGTGCAAAAGTTTTGCTCCTATTTGATGGAATGAATATGCAAAGTTTCAGCAAACGTACATTTACAAAGTTACAAACATCTTATATTGTACCTGCAGTTGAAGTGGTATGGGAGAAACAAGCTTCCTGAATTCAAGAGTGCACTGGAAAGCAAATAATATAAGCAAATAATATGGAGGTGATGCTTGTTGCAATTCCCCTGGGTTTTCAGCCAAATATGGGGCTTATACTTTGAAGGATTTGGAGGCCAAGAAAGTACTTGACATTCAGCTAGTACAGGTACAATATATGGTTGTCATTAGACAACATGTGAATGTAATTATAATAATGTACACAACTTTTAAATTGGCACACAAAAGAGGGAGGCAGAAAGACAGCATTTAACTCTGAGTAGAATTGCTGAATTCTCAAGGTCTTTTTAACACTGGTTACTCCACTAGCATACCAAAATTCAATTGTGTATAGCTAGCACAAAATGTGGATTGGGGTTGGTGGGTCGTTTAAACAGTATATTGTTGTAGCTGTGTTGGGCAGGCGGCAGCTACTTTGGGGAATTAGCTGATTGAGCAAACAAACAAATGTCCAGGCTACATATTTCTTTAATAGTTTCTTTTCACTGTACCAAATTCAAATTCAAAAGCTCTCCCTAACCATTTCTGCCACTGTATGTGTGTGTGTGTGTGTGTGTGTGTGTGTATACATATATATATTATATATATATATATATATATATATATATCAGCCTAGCAGACTTCACATGACACATCCTGATATCCTATAACTAGCTTGATTGTTTCTGGTACACAGAATCTGTTTCCTACATTAAACGTTTGATATTTCACTAATGAGTTATCCAGAAGTTGATTTGAAAACATATAAATGATTGCAACATATCTGATCAGACTCGCACTCACTTTCAACCTCTCCCTCAAAATATAAATCTTAAATAAATGTAGTTTATGTGTAAGGGTTGGCAAAGATTGTCAGAGTTCAAGTATAAAATATCTATTTCTTTTGAATCTATATATAAGTTACTCTTGCTAATTAGAGAAACTTAATCTACTATCTTGTCTCTAATACCATCAGCATTTTCAAAATCTAAAACTAATTATAAGTCCTGTAATAATCATTTAATTCATTTGCATAAACACAAATGCCTGTTGTTCTCACTAACTATATAGATCATAGAACTAGACCTGTTAAACCAAATGTGCTACTGTATAAAGATTCTGCTTGTATTGTTTTAGACTGCGGAAGCAGAACATTTCTTGAAATGTGGATTCTATCCAATATGGCTATGTACAAGACTAGAAAATTGGAAAACAGTTGAATCATATCAAATGTCCCTATACAATATTATACTTTTGTATTATGGTCTATACTTTGATAACATAGCTGTATCCAATTTTATCAAGTTGAAAAACTACCTCAAGATAATGCATTAGATCAATTAAATGTTAGCACAAGTGACTGTTAGGTTACTGGGAACTGGACTTGTTCTGAAATTGTCAGCGATACATAATTAGACTGCTCAGCAAATTTTAATACCTGGAAAGGCTAGCCAATGCCACCTGCCTTTTGCATCCTTGAAAGGGCTGTTAAAAACAATTAATCAACTAGACAAATTGTGCTTTTTCTTTCTGTTTAAGAGCAACAAAGTTAAAGGGTCTACACATATGGAGACTGAAGGTCTTAAGAGGATTCAATCACATTATTAATGATCATTGTTTGACCATTAAAGCCATAGTTACAGATCGACATAGAATGATGCAGAAATACATGAGAGAGGAGCGAGAAGATATAAAACACTATTTTGATGTATGGCACTTGGTAAAAGGTACATATATAGATATTTGTTGTAAAAATTGAATTTAATTGAAAACATTGTCATTTTCTTTCAGATGCTATTCTCGTACAAAATTATGCCTTTCTTTGAATGCATGCTTTTTCATTTGCAGGCATCTCTAAGAAGCTGGAGGCAGCTGCAAAAAAAAAAGGATGGTTAATTGATCCAGCTATGATCAAGTCTACAGTGAACCATGCCTACTGGGTTGCAGCTTCTTGTGAGGCCAATGGTAAGCTTAAAGTTGCCAAATGGGAATCACTGATGAACCACATCGCAAACAAGCACAAGGACCATTCTACCATCTTCTGCAAATGTGAACATGGTCCCATTTTGGAAGAAAGACAGTGGTTGAAGGACGGTATGTTTACATCTAGAATGTGTATCGAAAAGTTTACATATGCTTACATTGCTCTATTTCAATATCCAGTTACTGATATTAGCTGTGTGTGCACACGTGAGGTATAACCAAACAGAGAACGAGATTTGACCATAATTTTATCAAGTTAAGATTTTTTCTAATAAGAGATTTATGTGTGTGTGTGTGTGTATATATATATATATATATATATATATACATACAGTGTGACCCCGCTATAGCATGCTCCGTTATAACACGAATTCGGATATAACACGGTCATGGTGTGGTTCCCAAAATTTCATATACATGTATTTTTCTTGCACACAAAAAAATTTCTTAAAAGTACGAAAAAATACCAAAACAAAGTTTATTATCATTTTAGGGAAGAGATCGCGTATGAATAATACAAGACAATCATGGTGTGGCTCATGAAATTTTATATGCATTTTTCTCATACACGAAAAAATAATGTTTTCTTCTTAAAAGTACGAAAAATAACGTGTAAAAAGTTTATTCAGGAATCGCGCTGGGCTTTGCCAATGTCGCAAATTGCAATATATTTTTTTTTCTTTCTTTTATTGGCGGCAAAATGCACCATCTGGCAATCTTTTTTATTGGAGACATTGTTGGCTGCTTAAACTTGTTTATACAACCATCGGTTTGGAGTGGAGAAAATCAGAGACCCCATGAATGGAAGCCGCAAAGTCGATATAAAATGCACTGAAATTTATCTATTGTTACATAAACAAATTCTTTGTCCATATTGACAAACCATCTTAACAATGCATTGTTATATCATAATCCGCTTATGTTGACATCTAGCATGAGTACTGTATGTTTTGAGATATCCATTTATTTTTTCAAATTTATATTTCTGGTAGTGGCGATCAACCGGACTGGGCATTATCTCATAATCTATCTTTCGTCGGATTTTCGGTCGCTCACTAGTAATTAATATATTTACATAGACTGACATTTGTATGTGGATGGTAAGTAAAATTCCTCTTCTTTACACTCAGAATTAAATCCTTCAGAACATTCACATTTTCTGTAGTAATCCCTGTCATCAGACCAGAACACCGGCGTCTCTATCGTCGATTGACCCTTTCTCTAAATTTCTGACAGATGTGTGGAAGGCAGCATCACTCCACTACCATACAAAAAAAAAAAAAAAAAGAAGCTCTCACTTGTCTATTCAACAGGCAGGGAGGAACAGCAACTACAATTGACCATACACGGCCAATTCATTTAAAACAAATGTACGCAGATAAAATAGTAGCTGAAATTTTAAAAAAAAAACATTACATCTGAAGCACCGATTGTAATGAAAACCTACTAAGCAAATGGGAAAAAATCAGTTTTAATCATTCAATACAATTTTTTGATGTTGCCGCCACAATAAGAAATGGGAATTTGTTTGGTTCTCCGAAGCAGTCCTTTAGCAGTGACTTCAATAATGCATGTATCCTTCATCAAAGAAAGCCAACTACAATCTTCAAGAAAAACAAAGAACCTTTCTTCAAAGGAAGTCAGTACCGACCTTGAATAAAAGCAATGAAATCTGATGGATTGTTTCAGTTTCCAATGTGACTGGAATATTTTTACTGTGCTGTGAAAGTTTCCTTTATACAGGAAAAAAGTTTATGCTTACGAACTCTACCGATGGCACTTAAGACACAAACTTTTACCTACTTGGGACGTACTGAAAAGTAAACGTTCTGCATCATTCTTTACGTGATTGTGCTATTTTTTTTCCCCACTGAATACAGACCTCTATGACCAGTAACAAAATTATTGAATATTTTAAATCTTTGTGTGCGCATTTTCAATGGAATTACTTGTATTTTGGATTCAATGTATGTGACGTAATTCGCGGGTGAGTACACGGTGTTGATACTTTATTCATTGCCATACATTAGACATGTATATATAAACAGTATACACGTATATGTACCAATGCGTGGTTCTCTGAATAATGTAAAATATTATATATGCCTTCTCTGTTTTCACTACAGATGTATTTCTCATTTAATATGCATCGATTTAAGATGATAACTGTGCCAATTAAGCACGTATTTTGCGACCGCATGTATTACCTACCCCCCCCCCAGCACATTTTTTCAGGTACTTGCATCATTTTCTTCAGCTGACCTGGTTGCTTATAACACGGTTCGGTCTATAACACGGTCAGGTTCTATGGCTCCCAACTACCGTGTTATAGTGGGGTCACACTGTATATGGTTGGGAAACCCAGTGCTATTTATATTATGGGCTTATTCTAAAGAGCTTCAATCGAAATACACCTTTGATTTAACCATGCATGTTCATCTTATTTAACCAAAACTGTAAGCACAGACTGATACACTTGTTCATATACACACAATCATTTCCCTTGCTTAGGCTCCAGGGCATACAAACTTATGGATAAAGTCGTTCGCAGTCCTCACATACTCCGAGACATCCAGAAGCTATCACCTATACATCAAACTTACGGCTTAGAAGTGTTCCACATTGTTGTGAATCACTACACACCCAAGAGCACACACTTCTTTTATGGATCCATGCTTGCAAGGTAACAAGTATGCAATTAGATTAGGCTTCCAGTCAGCTGGTCCTAACACTTTTTCCCCCAATGGTGATAAAACAAAAACTGTTGCAGAAATTGATTTTTGCATGAAATTGAGCCAGTTTTGCTCAGTACTTTGAAACGCTTAATACATTAGATATTAATCATTATATTCTATATATAATGTTTAAAAAATAAATTGAAAAAAAACGACCTGCCTGCCCTAACTGTAAAACCAGCTCAGTAAGTAGCAAGAATTAATGACAACTTTATTCTGATTGGGTTCTTTTTTGTTGCTTTTATTTCTTCAGGTTGCATCTAGCTGCCCTGCACTATAATAAAAATTCAAACAATGCACATGCAATGTCCAAGACTGGCCAGGAGCGGTGGAGAGTTGTTTATCCAAAAAGCAAGAAAGGGATGGAGGTTATTGTAAAGCCCTGCAAAGTAGACCCAATCTTTGGTAAGATTTTGACTAAACATGTTGGTGGCATATCAGTTATCCTTTTCTACACCAGTCATTGTGTATAAGCTGCTGTCACAATTTCTCAGGGATGATTGTTGTCAATTGTAGACTGACAATAACCATTTTTAATGTATAAATGTAATGTCCAGTGAAAACAAGTAATCAGTGCTGGATTAAGGCCTTGTAGGGCCCTAAGCACTGAAAATATTATGGCACCCCTCCGCCTACAAAATGTGAAACTAAAAAAAAAACAATTAAAAGCTAAAATGAAAAATAAATCAAAATACATGCAGATCAAAATGGTCATATATAATTCATTAATTTCATCAACACTTAATTTGAATTTTTTTCTGGTGCCCCTATTGGGCTGGTGCATTACCCTTTAGCTACGACTGCCACATCTAAGCATCACCTGTAAATAGCTCCTGACCCCCACTGACGCATATATAAAGTGTCAATAAGCCTCATTTACTACCCCAGTGTCGCTTATGTGCGTATAGTTCAGCAGTACTCAAAACCCCAGTGTCGAATCTATGCGGACATGACCGCTATGTTAACTAAACGTTGATTGGTTGAAAGTACAAAAGTTTACATATTTTTAATTATCATAACCAATGAGAAGACTGTTTACTCAACATTTTCATACAAGTTTGAAAGCTGAGAGGTTAAATTTACACACACTGGAAGGGCTTTCCCGCAATTTACGAAACACGTGTGGTTGAGATAAACAAAGATGGATTCCAATTCAGGAATAAGCGACTTTGAAGGGTTCAGTGCAAGTGATATCGAAGAGTTTAATGGATCATTCTTAGAAAATGGATCAGATATTGATTTTAGTCCCGTTTCAACACCAGATGTAAGTGATTTTGAATCGGATGATGAGGAGGACATAGTCCCACTTGCACAATGGAGTAATGACCTCGCCGTGTTCAAGATCAATGACTTTGATTCTCATGTTGGTTCAAAAATCGAGCTCGGACCACTAAGCAATGAGAAAGAGTCTTTTCTCAAGTTTTTTCCTGAATGTCTGGTGGAAAAGCTTGTGAAATAAACAAACGATTATGCCAAGAAAATGGGGGACCAAAAGCAAGACCGAAAATGCAAGATGTGTGTAATGGAAGTGAGGAGACATGAAGTTTTCATAGGATGCAAACAATGCCAAGTACATTTATGTGTTGATAATGACTGTTTTGTGAGGTACCACTCTCAACTTTGTAATTAGAGTGTGGATTTCATTCAATGTTTTTATATGTACATATGTAAATATTGGATTTATTTTGTGGGATTCAAAACAGTTTACATGACTGGGATTTCTTGTATGATGGGATGTAGGAGTATATAAAGTGGAAATATATGAATAATAGACACTATACAAGGTAAGCTGTTTTTTTATTTCACAGAAATCCAACAAAAACTAATGAAATAATGAATATAAATGTAACCATATTTTTATTGTCAGTTTCTCTAGTCAGCCATGATGATGCTCTATTATTCAGCCTAGCAAACAGCCTCAGTAGTCCCAATAACTGATATGATAGCACTCAGCAGTAGTGAAACTGCACAACAGCTGTAGTAGCTAAAGGGTTAAGCATGTGCTTAGTGGTGTAACAGAACCAATTGTACAACCCCTGGTGGGCAGAGCTTAAGGTGTAGGGAACATTGTACTCAGAAATAAACAACAAAACTAACTGTGATTGGTGCATTATGTAAGAGTTGTACTTTTTGTTAGGCTTAAAAAAAATGTTGAACCTCTTGGCAACATGTGAGATTATGTTAATTCATATCTAGATCACATTTTTTTATGATTTTTTAAAATGTGGTACACATGACTGAAAATGAGTCTGGTGTGACTAGTCAACTCTTATCCCTGTCTAGTTCCAGCAGAGTTATCTCTCTTTAATGCAATAGAGTACCTGGTTCTGTCCTTGCCAAATTGACAATCTAACACTGTTCTCTATGACAGTGTGTGACATGCATGCTGAGGTAGGATAGAAAGTATATTTATTTCGCAAAACATTAGCATTGAGGTCTATGCAAAAATAATTGGTACCGTGATACCTAGTGAAGCCTAATGGGTAATCCAGCCCTGCAAGTACAGTATATACTCGCGTATAAGCCAGTTCACATATAAGCCGACACCCCACCCCCCAACTGAACAGGTATAAGCACTACAAAGTGAATGACCCACGTATAAGCCAACCCACAACTCTGAGACATTACAAGATGCATGCGGTTAAGTTATAAATGCATTTATTTAGGCAAACATATATTAACAAAAAGTACATGTATACTCATCTCGGGCTTGGCACGTATGATTATTAAAAAAAATGGTATAAACTTGTTTAAAAAGTAATATATTTAATTTTCTGTTTTCTTATTGTTTCTGCCTAATTTAGATTTGTGTATAATTTGATCAAATGATAACAAGAATTGAGCAATCGCAAGTTACTGTAACACTACCTCTACCTTTTCACTCAATTATTGTTTGTTTATGTATTTATTGCATTGGACATTTTATATCAGTGCACCAGTAATTACATTTTTATTTTGCCTTGAAATTGTAAATGCCTAGCTCATTAAAATTTGATCCCAGTATGACAACACAACGAACAACAATACCATTTGATTCAACGCTCGCAATTAGGCTACTGAATGTATTTACGTAATGGTGTCACTGCATGTACATTGTAGGTTTGAACATGCGCTGAATGAAGTACATTCCGCTGAATGAAGTACATCCCTTGAAGTCGAATCATGGGTACCACTGCACTAAACTTTAATGATATCTCCAAAATACAATAATGAAGTTTCAGAATAATCCTTCAAAAATTATGCTAATACCATAAAAGCCGAGTTGTAGTATGCTTTAATGTAAGCGACCTTACACCATACCTGTCAACTCTCATGCCAGGAGGAAAAATAAAAACTCATAAATTTTGGGGTCACTCCATGTCTACCTCCCGATTTCATAATATCTCCGATTTTTGCAGAGAACTCCCGATTATTACATTATATCTTCAATTTTCATTTCTCCTAAAAAAAGAAAAGTCCTACATAAATTGATATATCATATGCAATCCATGTGAATATTGTTGTGATAGTAATTGCTTGACTAGAAAGAATTTGCTTCTTCACTAAATAGGATGTTAAGTTTAAACATTAGTCACGTAAATTTTATGATTATTTTTTTCATCGACAACAATACAAAAATCAGAAATAAACCAGAACAAAAAACCAACCACAACAATAAAATTGTCGGCAATTAATTTCAATCCCAATTATGATCATCATGAATGCTGTAGCTCCATGCGCTGTAGCTCCATTCCCACCAAAGAAACTTTCATAAGTGAGCACCTAGCATTTGTCAAAGTAGGTGGGGGTTTGGGGGACCGCCCCCAATGGGAATACAGGTTTCTTTTTAAAGTAACCAGGTGTAAAGTAAAAGTAATCATGTAAATCACCCCACTCCAGGATCATAAGGATAGCCCTGCTAACCATGTCAAAATGCTGAAACTTTAAGATTTCTCCCAATTCCATGGCTTGCTAAAAAAAGAACTAATTAATAAATATGACACTCTGGATTACACTCAGAAAAATACTCCTCAAGATTAACTTAGAATGATGAAGTGATGAAGAGCAGGAAAACTGAAGTTCAAACTTTCTTACAGGCCGAGCATGGCTGTTTTGTCATTTTCACATTCCAATGATACAGAAGACCTTTTCCATTCAGGATACAATGAGTTAAATCAAGGCATGTCAAGACTTAGACAAAATGCATTTGAAAATTTGGATAAGTATTTTGGGGTTAAAGGGCAAACTGACGACGACTGTAATGAGATTCTGAAGAGTACTAAGTGGCATGAACTGATAGTTTAGATGGAACAGTAGTCAACTGTACGAAAGTGTGATGCCTTGTTTAGTGTTCGGAATAAAGCCTTGACCAAATTTCAGTCTGATTCTAATAGACAAACAAGAACTATATGACAGTGGTGTAAAGAAAAGTAAGCTCAAAGACAAGCACTGGTTCTGCTCAGCTGGACATTTAGCCACTTCAGGTATGCCCAATATGTTTATGGGAGGGCACTGCAACTTTTGTTGGTAGGACTCTTATTTTTACCAAAACAGGGATATATATATATATATATATATATATATATATATATATATATATATATGGTGAATAAAGTCCTTTCAAGTACACTGTAGTCAAAAAGGGATCGTGTGTGTCATAGATTAAGATAAATGTCCGCCTCGGATGCGGGAAGTCGTGGGTTCGAACCCCGGCCGAATCATACCAAAGGCTTTAAAAAAATGGTTCTAACAGCTTCCTCACTTGGCACTCAGCATTAATTGGTTAGTGTTAGGACTGGTCGGTCTGGTGTCAGGATAATGTGACTGGGTGGGACATCATGCCACATGTCTGCGGCATGGTACCCCAGTGCAAGACTTCACTATCAACTGTCACACTGCAGACATCGTAGCAATATGACTGAAAAATTGTTAAAGCTACATTAAAAATCTAAATCACACACACATAAATGCAATAAACTGACAACAAACAGTGCAAAACTAGTACCTAACCAGCCTGAGCACTTTTGACTCTACACAAGTCTTTTTCAAAGGCAAATACAAAACAGAGACAAGACGAAGAAAACAGAAAAACTGTTGAGGTTACAAAACTTTACATTACTATTTCTACAGGAATAAAAGCTTGAAATTTTTTGTTTCAACCAGTTTACTTTAACTTGATGCCGATGCTGAAAAATATTTGATACTGACCTAGAAATCAATAAGCCATATCGCCATCTGTTATTTTATGTAAATTTATGTGAGCGCAAATTATACCCAATATTTCATTGTTATAGTAGACATTTGAAAAGATTTCTAAACATGTCTGAAACCCCTGTACCATGTACATGAGAGCAAATTGCACACATCTTTCAGATCATACTGTTCATCCTTATTTCTGTGTTGCTGATAAAACTTTATCCCAACTGTTCATAGACAACACAATGAAGAACTGAAGTCAGTATACGAATGAACTAAAACTTTTTTCAACAGAACAGACACAACCAACATGCAAGTGCATACATTTTCACAAAGAGGGGTTTTCTTTATGTAGCCACACACTTTATAGCTTCGTTACAATGCCCAATTGATAGGATTGCAAATACAAGGTTTTATTATTTTGTCTACATACTTGGTGTAACATTAGGAATTGGTTAAATAGTATTTGCTTCATGGAGGATTTTTTTCTTCATATTTTCACACAAAAAAGTGAACTCTGAATACAACCACGATCGTATAGTTTCTCTTGAATTCCACAACACAGTATTGTCCTGTATGTTTCTGACCTACATAATTGCATTTTAAAGCTAAATCTTCAATAACATAATATTTAGACTGCTTTCTATAGACTATATATTTTCCTGAATATATCTGCCCAATGTTTTACGAAAAGAGACAATCAAACAAAGTGGTACTTCCCAGACATAGTGATGTCTGCCATTATTTCCCCACAACAGGTTCACTTATGGTTCCAAACTGATTTTTGTGAAGAAAATAATGTACACACAGCAGTTAAAATATTCATGTTACTGATTCTATTCTTAAAACAAAAACTGCTGTCAACACAAGTTTAAGTTTCAAAACACAAACTTGTACATTTTTATCATCAAAGGATAACTTGCAGAAATCAGGCAGTGATAGTTGCCAACTTACTTGGGAAAGGGTCATTGGTCAATCAGCTATCAAAATGTGCAAGAGTTTGTCTGTTGGCACAATTGATATCAACACCAACTATTTAATGGCTTGAAGCCAACATTTGGCTTTGAACAATAACATAACACTGGAACATACTGGCTAAGGCGAAGGTGCATCTCAAAAAGGACAGTTGTTCAAATGTTCCTCTAAAAACCTAACATGGCAAAGTTGTTTTCGCTTTCCTGACAAAAGCAAGGTGAAGTTTACATTTTTTAGGCAACTCAGTCACCCACTTCGCCTAGTAGTAGTAGCGTGACCCCTGCACATGCGGGACTTAAAACTAATTTTGCACGAGTTCTCGACACATCATTGTTCCCCAAGTACAAATTTGTATGATTCATGCAATCACACACCCAGCCAGCATCTCTGTTTAAGTACTTCACATATTAATTAATGACTTTTGTGCCAAGTTTCTCTTTTGCTTTGCCAATACATCCTGTTTGTCACGCAGGGAATAAGCTATCTTAATTTCTGATTGGTGGTTTAACCTGGACCGGAACAAACAATATCCACCAATATGAATTCTACATAACATTTTCTACCGCATGACTCACCAGCAGCGTAGTTTTCAAACTGACAAAAGAAGGCAAGATACAATTCAATGCAGAAACTTTGCATAAAAGTGGCTATTAAATGATAAGTAAAGTGTTTCATTATCTTTCCTTATGCTGAACATGCTGCTGGGTTAGGATAATTAGGATGGCACTGGGGGGAGGGCAGATTACAAACCATGTCACTTTGTGTTAATTTGTAGATAGCAAGCGAGTACTCTCAATCTTTTCGTTATAACTATTAAAGAAAAGAGTACCTGAGACTGCAAATGCTTTTCAGATGAATTCTAATTTAAAGCACAACAAGCCCAACTAATAATAATTATTCATGAGTGCAGAAGACCATAAAAAATTGTATATGGCAGGTATCGTTTTGTATCGATTCTCCATCTCTTGTATCGATATGTGTACTATTACTGCAAAAGTATCAATGCAGACATATCAATGATTCATTTCACTCCAATTTTAAATGAGGGTTAAACAATATATGCCCTGATGTGGGTGGAGAGTGGGGGAAATAAAAAATAAAATGTAACTGCTGTATGTCTTTACCTTCTTGTGTGAGGAGCTTTACATCCAGTCTCTGAGTGACCAAAATGTCTTCCATCTTGCGCTGGGTCATGTTTTGGGGCAAATTCTTAATCGTAAACTTTATACACTGCTGTGCCAGTTTACAAAACTCGTATTTCAAAATGTACAGAGATTGTGGACTTTTCTCTGCAATATCCCCAAAGTCCACAAATGTCACCTCAATTTTACCACCATGTAACCTAGTTACCATTGCTCGATACCAGCCACTATCACTGTACTGAGCACAACAGAAAGTTCCTGGCACAACTGGTTTGCCATTCTGAGGTAACAGCTGAACTTTGTTCTTCTCATAAAATGTGTTCAAATCTAACTGTAGTTTAGCCACCTGTTCTACGGGAGTGGAGGTAATCTGCCCAAATACATAAGGAAATTTAACTGCAGTCACACAGACCTCAACCTGCAATCCAGCATGTAATTCTGGGGTAGGTATATGTGGCATTTCTTCTTTGACCAGTGAAAATGCCTGATCTGATTTGACTTGATTTGTCACAGGTGATGATGTATTTGTCAACTTCTGATCACTCTGGCCAGAAGATGATTGAGAGAATTCCACATTAAGATAACGATCTTCCTTATCTGTTTCATACAAGTCAAGCTGATATAATATACCCTTCTTCGCGACAACCTTTGCAACTAGAGCAGACTTGTCAGTTAATGCAGTCAAGATATCACAATCTTTCCTTGACCAACAACTTTCATCTGTGCGACTTATATCTATGGTGCACTGTACTGACTGTGCCGGCAATTGTTTAAATTTATCAGCAATGACTCTCAACTGTGACTGGCTAAATTCCTCGATAAATCCAAAATCCACAGCTGCTACCTGCACATTTTCTTCATCAAATGATACAACCTCAGCTCTGTACCAAACACCATCAGTAAAGTTTGCGAGACAGGGCAATCCTGTGTAACAGTTACTTATTACAGGACTATTGCCAGTCATCTCATCAAGAGACTGCATGAGTTCATCAAGTTTCGGCCCATTTCCAATTATCTGGATGAAGAAGCAGCCTGGATGATCCACACAGGAAATGCATACATCATATACACTTCCAACCTGCAGGTGTAAAGGGGAATAACTCAGCCACACCTTCCCATCTGACTTCAATCCTGCATCATTAGCATCAGATTCTGTCTCTACTGAAATCATTAAAGATTTCTCAATGCTAGGAATTTGCACCGAGTACACATGGTTTGCCTTGGATACAACTTTCATGATCACACTCTCTTCTGCTGCAAGTTCATTCAATTTGTGTACTATTAATGATGGATCAATACTGCCATGGTAACTACACTCTACAGCTTGAGCTGGCAGTTTGCACAAAGGCTGAGGTAACGTAAATAGCTCATCGGAAGGTTTTGTTTCTGAATTCCCATAGTCAATAAAAATGACATTACAGGAACCATTAGTGACATTCTTAACCATTCCTCTGTAAAAACTACCATCTTCACTGTAGCACATGGCACAAATCTGACCAGGTTGTGGATCTACTATATCTCCACTGGAAGGTGAGTCATCTGCAAAACATGCTGCTATGTCTGACATTAGGCTGGTTAGTTCTCGTTCATTTTCTGTCAACTGCACCCAAAACTTGCTGGCTGACTCCACATGTGAAACAAAAACTTTGTATACATTTCCAATTTCTAAATTTTGCAATGCAATTCCTGTATTTTGCAAGTTAGCTTCCCGACTAGCTTCTGTGTAGAATACTGGTAAACCTGTGTCTGTTTGAAATAACTGAATAGTAAGCACTGTTTCTTTTCCACTTTTATTTACACTCATGATTTTAGCTTTAAATTCGTTATTCTCCAAAGTCTTTCTATGCTTTTCAATCTCTACGTCTGTCCAAGCACTGCCTGATGGGGTACAGCCACTTACAATGCATGTTGTTGCTAACGGTGGAGTGGTTAACAATGTCTCTGGAATTTTCCGGGCGCAGTCTACGCTAACTGTATCAGAATTACCATAGTCGATGAAGAATACTGTCAACAATGACCCTGATTTTCGGCGAATTCTGGCCCTGTACCAGACGTCATCTTCATGAAACTGGGCCAAACAAATGTCATCTTCCTTCCATTGTTGCGTGGGCCCCTCGAGCTCTATATTACTGATGTATTTTTCGATACTATCAGCTAAACGTTTAGCGATCGCAGTGGTGTTGCCAATTTGTGCGTAAACATCACAACTGCAGTCGCTAAATTCCACGTGCGTGATGAAAGTTGTCTCGCCTTGGTTTACAGTGAATTCCAGCATTTATAACCTGTATGAATAAAATCTATTCTTATTTTATATTATATAACTATTCTGGTATGCTTTGCAATATCGTAAACACTCTTTTCCTTTTTTCTTTCTTACATGACTTTAAAAAACTTTTGACAACATATTCCATTCATTCTTGTCAGACCGCGTGAACAAATCCCGCCCGGATGTGCACTGCAAGACTCTGTTGGTTACATACTCTTAAAGTGCCATACCAGTGCAGATTAAGTAAATAAAATTCAATATTATTTAAATACTAAATGAAATTTGGAAGCGGTATAAAAAAAATTTAAAAAACCGATGGAAAAATTCGCTATAATAGCTGAGAAATACGCTCACGTGTGTTTTCGAAATTAATACACATCTGACCGATTTTATCGCTCGGTAATTTCCGGAGTGTGTAGATCGCCTGACGTCATATTTTGAACACACACCTTACTTCCGTTTGTATCGAAACATAAACAAAGCACGTGTTAGGTCATATTAGTTTGTTTTAAAAGTTTTATCATCACAATCATGTCAAGAGGAGATTGTGGAGGTACAAGCAAGGGCAGCGGGGTCAGGTGTGTTGCAGCAAACTGTGGGAATACAAATGCTGATGGGTTTTCCATGCATTCCTTCACGAAAGACCAAGCACTTCGTCGTTGGTGGACAGATTTTGTAAAAGTCAAAAGACCTAACTGGGATGGTCGATTGAGTTTTCTGCCCTCTGCTCCTTTCATTTCACACCAGAATGCTTCCCATTTAGGTATAGATTTGAGGTTGAGCATATGGGTAGGGCACCAAAGAAAATCAAACTCAATGACGATGCTGTCCTTTCCATCCACTGTGTGAAGGAAACTGACAACCAAGCCAAGGTAACTGCAAATGTATCAGAACTTTCAACACCAAAGCATCAACTGTGTAGGCTTGAAATGTTGTCACCAACAGAGGAAGTAACTTGTCAAGTGCCACCGCCAAAGAAAATAAGAAGGGGCTATTCAAAGAGAGAAATAGCAAGAGTGAGTTTTTAATGACAAGTACCATATTATTATATCTATGATATTCAACAGATCAGCCACCGCATCATTTCCATTTGTACCCTGTAGAATGTTCTTTCATAGTTTCCAAAACAAATGCAGTAAATATCTAATAAATCAAGTACTGAGATATAAACATTTGATAAATATTATCAAAAATGTCATGTTGCCTTCAACTTAGTTTGACCATGTGTGTAATGGAGCAAATTTTTCTGTCGATCTCTGTAGAACACATTTAGTTGGACACGTGTATGATTTAATTAGATTTATGGAGTTCTGCACACGTTTAAATTGCTATAATGCATAGATTGGTACAGTCTCTGTCACGAGTTTAGCGATTTTTGATTAAGGCTACGTTTGTTTAAACTGACCAGGAACGGGTCAAATTCTGATCGGTATGGAAAACTCACATTTCTGAAAGTTACCAGGAATCAGTTGGGTAATCAAGGTTTGTCAGACGAACTACATGGTTTCAGCAAGTTCGGGTGGGAAAACGTATTTCATTCAGATTGGTCGCGCTGTGAAGGGGGCGTGGTTTCACATGAAAAACTTTCAGTTTAAATGTGCTAACAGCAAATTTTGAAATCAGTCTACGCTTTTTTCTACAAGAGAACAAATGTAAAATAGACTCCGAGTGGGTTAAGAAGTAACCTCACTCGTAGAAATCATCTAGGGGAAGAAATTGTCTGGAAAAATTGACAGACACGGTTCTGGAAGTGAGAGCTTGGGAAAACAATGTATTTGCAACAATCTTATGCAATTCATTGATACTACTATGATGCTTTGTCGATTTATTTGCTTGTATTTGCATGGATTTATTTGTTTAAGTTCACAGATTTAATTTCTTGATATGGTATACCTGTGTTGAGTTCGTTTATCTGAGTCCGTACAATGATATTTTTCTTTATATAAACATTGACAAATTGTTTGAACGTATAGTCTCGTTTATTATAGGAAATTATGTATCTAGAATTTCCTGCCTTATTTTAGTTGAGATACGAGAATCCGTGAGAATTCTCCGACCTATATATGAGTTCACGTATGATAACCACTTGATTGTTGTTACAAATACAGTAGCAAGGAATTTCATTCGTGTAATTGAGACTAGTCTGGAACTAATGTCTCAGTGGGATGTTGGAATAGCCATTTAGTTGACCATTAATTTTGTGAAACTAGGTTGATACGGTCTGTCATGGCCAGTTAGACTAGATAGCCGTAGAATCTGTTTGAAATTAGGATAGAATTTATCTGACATAATGAGCGGGGAAGGTATTGATCTATTCTCCCAGTATAATGTGACGGAAGATTTAGGTTGCTTATTTTGTTATTTTGGAAAGACATGATAGCTCTGCGCTCTACGTTCTATGTATTGCGTATTAAGTACCCAAAGTGGACAAAGTTGGAAAGGGCGAAAGAGGCGAGACAACATGTGAATTTGGCAAAGGAAGTCAAAAGTGATGAAGACCCAGACTTACCGGCACAAGGAAGTCAAAGTGGAGGAGACCCAGACTTACTGGCACAAGGAAGTTAAAAGGGAGAGTCGCTGTGGAATTTGGACTGAATCAAGACCATCAGGTTATGAAACTGTACAAGGCAATGTTTTCAATATATTTCACTGGATCTAATGATGATTTAAATTCTATCGCTTAGCAGATTGGCTATTGGTATCATCATTTCTTTGTATTTGAAAATTCGTTGAATAATTTAGTTCAAAAAGAAAGAAGTGTATCTTTCAATCGTAACGTATTATTACCTTTGTTTATGAACTTTATTGTTAGAAATTTTGATTAAATATTGTCTTTATTTGTAACGGGGGCTCGTGTTATTCTGTTCTATATACCTGCTCAGCTCTTTATCTATTCCACCTGTAAATTTCTCAATTTCTATTGATATTTACTCGTCCCAGGCAAATTACACCGTCGGCGATCACCTCTAGATAATGATAACCAAAACCCAGGACACCCACCCTGACAAAGCTGGGAGGGGAGTATCCGACAATGTGAACAGAAAAATCTTTCTGCTGGTAGATTTAGAAGGCCTTCATATATATTTCATTGTTGGACTAATGTGTGAATCAGGTTACATATAGATATTTACAAACATGATGAAGTTTATTCTCATCACCAATTAATAAAAATCTCTACAAAACAGAATGTAATAGAAATTTGACAATATTGTTATGATTTTTTGGATGGTGGTGTTGTTGTCATGTTCAACAATTTTTCAATTGTATCGTGACTAATTATTTTTAGGAAGTCACTGAATAGCCATCAGTATAAGTGACTGATAAATGTTTTCTAATAAGGTACATTTTGTTTTAGATTATTGCTGCACATGAGGAACAATGTTCACAACAATCAAACAGTGAGACAACTCAGGATCAAGGATTAGAAAATTCATTTGACAATATGAAAGAGGTACATACAATTTAGCTCCATTTTATATATATATATATATATATATATATATATATATATATATATATACACGTTTTTATGAGTGACATTTCTGACAACAACATGTTCTAACAAAATGCATGTCAGATTTCTAGAAATAAATTAAAGGATGAACTACAGCTTAAATGTTTGTCGAAAAGGATAGGTTTACTCATCATAAGGAAAACATGTCGGTATCTAAAAATGCATTTTTTATGTTTCAAACACATTCTGTTATGGTGGATACGGGCTTTTATTGATTCATCATAGGAAATTTGGAAACTATTTTCTTTATCCCAAAATAATTTCATCTTTTTAAAAATTTCTAAATGCTAAAATAACTTGCCCAAACAAAGTACAGTATTCAAAAGTAATAAAACTCATGCAATTGACCTTTTTTAGGTAGATGAATATGAAATTGATAAAGTGAAACCTCTGACTGCACCCACTGGTTGCCAAGTCAACAAAAAGATAAATCAGCGGTCTAAGAAATGCAAGACTTATATTAAGGTACCAAAATCAACGACTTGACCTGCAGTGAAGATGATAAGTACAGGTACTCATATACTTTCAGATAATCACTTTTGGTTATGATTTTTTTCCAGGCAATAGTTGAAAACAGAAAATCAAAGCCATTTGGAAATATCATGAAGTAAGCCTTATCTGGATGGTAGGATGACCATAAACAATGTCCATATATACATGGTACTTTGGAGGGAAGAGAGAGAGACTAAAGAAGTGGTTGAAACCAGGTAAAAGAAAATGGTTCAAAGTATTCTTGGCAACAATTATTTAGGTCCATCAAGTTTGTTCAATTAGTATATCTATTCTTATTGATCAATGATATTTGGTATTGAAAAGCATCTTATGGAGTACATGTCATTTAGATATGTGACTTTGACTTAACTGTATTGGTCTAGTAATTTATTGAATTTAGATATATGTTTGTTAGTGCACACTTTAATTTTCATGCAAGATAGCATAAAACCAAGCTTTGATGAATATATTTTATAACTTACAGGATCTAAAGCATTTGAAAAGCTTGCAGAGATTGTGACCAGCAGACAAATGAGAAAAGATGTACCAATGCTATCATCTGGAGAACAAACTTCAGCACTGTAGGGATACCACTCCATGATCAATCATTTTGCACCAAAGATGATTGGTTTCTCCTATCATGGAATGCTTTCAAGGTAAATTTTACATTATTGCACACAAAAAAAATACTGATTCAGGTTTCTCAGCATTTTATTTACAGTCCAGTATATTCATCTTCAAATTAAATCATAGATATCAAGATCTGATCTTTTGATATCCTGCAATGTAAAATTGTATAACAGTTTTTAGCATTTTGAAATATTTGCAAACAAAGTATCTATAAAAATAAATTATCTGGTTTTTGATAGAATTACATATTTTGCATCTTTATTTACTTTGAAATAGGCTTTGGCTAGCTGCATTGCATTTTAATGAAAACAGAACAGCCAAAGAGAGCAAGCATGCACTGAGGATGGGAAAGCCAGATATAAAATTGTGTATCCAAAGTACAAGAAAGGAGAATACACTGTCAGGAAAATGCTTGTTGACTCAACATATGGTATGAATATACATTAGTAATTAATGAGCAGAAAGGAATATATCACTTAGAGATATAAATACTGTTGTACTAAGTGCAAGTACCTATATTATTTTTTTTATTAAATTCAAACAGTAAAGGCAAAATATTTGTTAAAGTTGACACTCCTTTAATTTTAAAGGTCATGATTTTGCCTGTGGTAAAATAATAAAAATATGCAAACAATTATAAAGACAAATATTTTTAATTCATGTATTTACTTCAACAAGATGTTGCAGTTTTTGGCTTGTACAATATAATGCATATTAAATTTACTTTAATTTGCAGATTATGTTGAATGTCTGGTGAAAACAGCATTCAGAATTGGACAGGTGTCTCACATGAATGATGAAGGAGTAAAACTTCTGGTAGATGTACCACCACCATTATGTAGTCTGTATGAGAGGCCTGACAAGGATATTGCTAATCAAAATCTTCTTGGCAGGTTTAATCGCTGTCAGCCTCATGAAAGCCAGTGTAGTTCAGGTTTTGATCAGGCAAGGCAGTGTGGATCCTCTGAACAACACATGATGGAATGATGACCATCATTTCCTTGCCCAAGAAGTGCCAACACCACCAACCAAAATTGTCTGTGTGTTGTGTGCCGATGTCTTCTGAAATAATAATTGAAATTAAGTTGAAATAAAATATGCTTTATGCATCAAATAAAATTTTAGGAAATCTGAAGTTTTAGTAGATAGTGTTAGTAGTGTCCCAGTGTAATTTATCATTATTTTTTTACGATATCAATAAAGTTAAATGATTCCAAATATAATCTCTCTCTCTCTCTCTCTCTCTCTCTCTCTCTCTCTCTCTCTCTCTCTATATATATATATATAAAACCATTTTATTTTCTGACACAAAAAGTGAAATAAAACAATATTTGTACATGTATATGTGTTGTTTTTTTTTGACATGATTTATCAGTATCACTGTGGTATAAAGGTTAGATAGTTTAGGCCTCCAAAACGGGGGTTCAATCCACGATGGTGTCATAAAATGACTGGAAAAAGTGGTTTATTTATTTGCTGTATTAATAACCCCAATATTATGCTGTCATGCATAGATCATGAAAACAAAATTTATGAAAACAAAAGAACATGGAAGATTACTCAGACATTTTACTTACTCATTTCTTTGTTCTAGATGTTCTCCAAATTGTTGTCTATATTGGTAGTATGCAACTTTTAAAACATGGATGTCTAGACAAACTGGATTAAACCCTGGAAGGTGTGTTACACATTGTATCCCCTGGTATTCACTGTGGACACTTGTGACCTTCTCTATGTCACAACAACATCCCTTGCTGTGGGCATTACCAAACAATGTCCACAATTACACCTAAAATAGAGTTTTTTTCTTTAATGCATAGTGCTGTGCTTGTCAAATTTAATCTCATATTTATGAACACATCAATAGCACAGTACAATAAAACAAATTGACTAAAGTCAGGAACAGGTAAAACATTTAGTACAAAACTGTAAAATTAAATTAGATATGAAAGAAAATAGAAGTTGCAAGTAGATGCTTACCACACAAAAAAGGGTTTATTTCATAGTTTATAAAAATCAACCATTAGCATACATATGAGAAATCTGCAATTTTAACTTATAATACTGTGTAGAGAATATGAATTCAGTTTAAATGTCATGAGGGTAATATCCTGCCTTTTTCAACAGTTGTGTAAATGAGGACCTCCTGTCCTAGGAATCTGAAGTATTTTTAAATTGTATCAACTTGTTCACATGTTTTCGAAGCTTACAACTGTGATCCGATGTACCTTTTACTTATCAACATATAACTATGTCTCTACCCATAAATACAATACATTTGGACAGCCTTTATTACAGGTGAGAAAAAATCCATTTGTAAACGAACAGGAGAATGTTGAACAGTACTGTAAATATCGTCGGATACATAAATTTATCGTAACTTAGGTCGTAGACATATTCAGAAAACAATTACCATGAACTGTCCGTCAATCTATCTTGTCTCTACACCGGCAGCCGCTTCTCCACCATTATCAGAATCTTCCGAGCTTATCACCTCCCCATCTTTGAATGGCGAAGACCCGCAGGACAGTGACAATTCACTTCCTTCAAAATCGCAGCTTTCGTGTTGAGTTTCTGAAAACTTTTCCATAATATAACGATACCAACTCTGCCTTTGTTTACAACACAGGAGTCTGCAGTTTTATCAATAAAGCACAACGAAATTTCTGACAACATGAAATCACCTTATCGGTATTATAAATTAATTAATACCGATAAGGTGATTTCATGTCAGAAATTTCGTCGTGCTTTATTGATAAAACTGCAGACTCCTGTGGTTTACAAGTGTCCAAAATGTGACGTCACGCTTTGTTTTCACTAAATACCAGAGTGGTCGGCGGTTGCATTCGGTTATTATCATAGACAGATGCGAATGCGATTTTCTTTAGGCTCTCGTGTAGTTATTACTGAAAATTTTTCAGTCGGATTTTTTACATTCGTATTTTGAATATATATTCTCATTCACCAAGAAATTAACTGAATTAATTTAGATACACTGTTATGGCACTTTAAGAACAACCACTCTAACAGAAATTTCGTCGTGCTTTATTGATTAAACTGCAGACTCCTGTGCTTGAAGTCTCAAAGGTGGCGCTCACCAGTTATTATGTACTTTTGAGAGAGTGATGTATGTAAGGTGAAGTTGTTTGCATTTAAAACATGCAGAGTGGTGAGAATGTTGGCATACCTCTATGCTACTTTCATGCAATGTGGCTGACATTTCTTTGGATATTGTACTTTTGGAAATTGTAAATGATCTTAGCACACTGCTAACTAAAATGACTGCTCCCTTGTGCTCCAAAACCCAACCTGAATTTGTCTAAAGTACACTATCCTTGGCAGCTATTAAAATAGGGAAAATGAATTTTGCCAGACTAGACAATACCAGCTTCTGAAAGTGCAATGAATGAATTACCAAATATATAAAATGCAAAAAAAGTTATCGGCTCTTTTTTTTACAATTTACCTTTGAAGTTCGGGAAGTGAAAATGAGCAAGTGGAGCTAGCACTCTTTTGAAAGGTGCACATCTGGAGTAAGGCCAAGCTGTATACTCTATAACCCATATTACACCCATCAATCATACACCAAAATAAAGGGAATTAAAGGTTCCTTGAACAATACCTAAGATATACAAAGTCTTTTTTAAATAGCCAGTATAACTAGTGAGGAAACCCGGGGAAATTCTTTTTCTTTAAAATTCTAACCTATGCTAAATACGAAACTGTAGAGCGCCACCAAAGTGAAACCAGTCACTCACCAAAAGATTAGCAAAATCCCGCATAGAACCGGCTACATGCTCGGCATGTGGTTTTAGCAGCAAAAGCAGGATGCAAGAAAGAAACTGTATATTTTACTTTTCCTTGGCATTTATTTCGCAAAAAGTATTAACAAAAATGTTTTGACAGTGTTCAGTCTTCATCATCATAAATGTTTTGCTATCATCACCACCATAAACAAAATCATCATCATCATCATCATCATCATCTAACAAAAACAGGGAGAACAGCACTCTTGAACTACTCAACTATATATCACTCCCTCCACTTGAAAGAGCTTCTGTGTTGCGCAAGGCTTGATCTATTGCATCTTTTGTAAACCACACTGGTACACTAATGAATCATTAATAAAGGAAATAACATGTATCCTACCATAGGCAGAAGATTTAAGATTGCAGTAATGCAATTGAGTTGGACCAAACTTTACTGGAAAATATTTTTTAATTATGAAATAAATGTATACTTTTGAAGCTATGTAGTGCTTTCATCTTTGGATACATGAATAAAACATATTCCAAAAATACTGAAACAGGCATTGCTGCTTTTGTTTTTTCCTGGAAAATGTATACCATGTTTCTATTTTGTAATACTTTTTAATTTTAAATTACACTTTTCATGTGTGTGTTGAAATTGGATCTTTCAGTGAGAATAATGTAGTAACTATCTTAAGCATAAATTTCAGAAATAATAGAAATTTGTCCTTGAGGAGGAACTCAGTACAGCAATATGTTGTGCAAATGAGGCAATGCAGAAGGAAAATCACAATGAACAAAATTCCAGGAAATACAGTGTGAAAATATTTTATATGCCTGTGACACAAAATGAAAATTTGAGAACCAAAATTGCTCAGGTAGGGAAAGAAGTCACAGGTAAAAACATGAACTAGGGTGGCATACTTGCCATCCACAAAATTCCCAGCCCCACAGCCATCCACAGAATTCTCAGCCCCACAAGACAGTATTAATACTGTATATTCTCACTTATAAGATTAGTCCAACTGCAAATTGCATGGACCAAGACCTACTGTTGCATAATGAACCAGCAGATCTGGGTCTGTGCCGTTTGTTGGGAGTAAACAGTAGAAAAAACAAGATAGACCTTGATCTGCAGACATGTTATCAAGTAAACATGGATCTCATCAACAGGCTTGGAAAGTACACTAAAAGAATCGGCCTGGTACTGAGTCAACACCAAACTGAAAGCAGGGGGAAGGCTTAGGTTTTATCTTTTTGAAGACATTGATGTTGTGATTAAATTAAAAATCAAAGCATAAATCTGATGTTTTTGTATGATTTAAAGATACATTTCAATATCTATTTTCGCCTTCAAATAAGGTTAGAAAACCACTGTATGAGTAAATTATTGCAAACATTTGTTATACAAATATTAGAAATATTATGATTTTTCAATAGTATCAAAATAACCATGAAATTTGCTGGTTTGACAACAACAAAAAAAATCCAGTCAGTAACTAAAAGTGTAGTAACCAAATATTCATACAGGTTTTCTATATTCAGATTAATTTTTGAGAAAGTTCAAGTTTTCCCTCACATACTTAACCTGTCTTAGTGATTTTACACTGTAACTGGATAATATAAGTAGTATTAACCTGTCTTGGTGATTTTAATCTGTAACTGGATAATATGAGCAGTATTAACCTGTCTTGGTGATTTTACACTGTAACTGGATAATATGAGTAGCATTAACCTGACTTGGTAATTGTACACTGTAACTGGATAATCATCATCATCATCATCAGTCCCGTAGTCTGGTAGACCATTGGGGCACCGCATGACCGGACAACCATCTTCCTCCATTCCTCTCGATTTTCCGTCTTTCTCAGTGAGTCGCTCAGTGTCAAGTCTGTCCACTCCCGAATGTTGTCTTCCCACCACTTTCTCTGCCTGCCTCTCTTTCTTCTTCCTTGTACATTGCCTTGCAAGATTGTCTTGGGAAGTCCTGATGATCATGAGACATGCCCATACCACTGCAGTTTACATTTTTTCACTGTGGTCAGGAGGTCTTCTTGAGGCCCAATGGCTTGTCTGATCCTTTGCCGTATGGATAATATGAGTAGCATTAACCTGTCTTGGTAATTTTGCACTGTACCTGGATAATAAGAGTTGTATTAGCCTGTCTTGGTGATTTTACACTGTAACTGGATAATATGAGCAGTATTAACCTGTCTTGGTAATTTAACACTAACTGGATAACATTAGTATTAACCTGTCATGGTTATTTTACACTGTAACTTTAACCTGTCTTGGTGAGTTTACACTAACTGGATAATATGAGTATTATTAACCTGTTTTTGGTGGTTTTACACTGTAACTGGATATATGAGTAGTTTTAACCTGTCTTGGTGAGTTTATATTGTAACTGGATAAAATATGAGTAGTATTCACCAGTCTTGGTGATTTTATACTTTAACTGGATATATAAATAGTATTAACCTGTCTTGGTGAGTTTACATTGTAACTGGCTAATATGTATAGTATTAATTGGTCTTGGTGATTTACACTGTGACTGGTTACATGAGTAGTATTAACCTGTCTTGGTGATTTTACACTGTAACTGTGTATCATAAGTAGCTCATGAACTAATCTACCTTGAGGTCCTTATACAACGGAACTTATTTAGTTACAAACATACACATATACACACACACATCCATACATACATATACATAGACAACAGTATATTCACTGTCTTTCTTTTCTCTACCCAGATGGTTACTCACCCACACTTCTTGAACCCACATAGCCAATATAATGCAGTATCTAATTAGTGACAAATAGATTGGTAGTATATTTAACTATGCCCAGAGGCATTCATCAATGCAAATACAGACTCATTTTAACTACATCTCTGAAGTCCCAGGGTATATTGGGTTTGATAGAAAGAAAATAGAGTGGGCATCTCTAATCTCATCTGGAATACTATTTCAGAGAAAAGTTCTAGAGTATTGGAAACTTTATATTTGAATAATTCCTTATTTGTTTTGGGAATTTTATACTGTTAGGAAGACTTGGATCAAAGATTGGAAGTATTACGAGGTAGCCAATACTTGAATAGTAACTGTAAATATACAGCAGAATTGTTTTTGGATATCTTGTGCATTAACTTAGCTTTTTTCAATTGGATATCAACTTTAAAAGAGGATCTCAATTTGAAAAGAATATCTCTTCCAAAGGATGACAGTCTCAGTGGGCAAGGTTTTCCATTCTGTTCTATGAAGGAACATTTTACATTACCATTGTAGGAAGAGAACATTATGAAATAAATTCATGAGATGAGATGCCTACAACTTTATTCCTTTGATTTTAAGCCTTTTTGAGCCATTATTTTCTCATTAGCATAGGTTTCCAGAGGACTTAACCTGGATTGATCAAGATATTTTTTTAAGTATTAAATAACTCAGAATGCAGTGTTGTTGTGTGTTTTTCTAAAAGAAAGTGATTTCAAACCAAGTTTATTTTTAAAAAATTTTATTGTGGGTGGGAAAAGCGTTATGATATCATATTTGGGGGATCTGTGAAATTTTTGGATGAAATGTGACATGGGGGAGGGGGGTAAAAAAATCTGCCAAAATTGCATGATGTCATATATAAATGGCCCCATGTGCAGAAATGAATTTGGATTGGTCTGTCAATAAAGGGCTATAACTTTGCAAACTTATGTGGAATGCTAATAGTCAAACTCATTGAAAGCCTCATCAATACTCTACAATGGTTGCATTTACAGGTCACCTTCCTCCAGAGCAAGTTTGAATGATAACTTTTTGAAACAAATAGAAAATGTCCTTACACAGGAGAAAGAAACATATAATACACTGAGTCACAGAGTTTCTGTTTGTGTCCAAATTTATGGCATCTGTAGCACTCAGTTTGTTTTTGATGATGGCACACCTGTCTCACATGATCAGTTTCACAACAGTAGTGACAGTACTCTTCATTATAGTGCCTGAAAATGGAGGCATACATGTTAATATTCCTCAGTAGCTGAGAGGTTCCTTGTCTACTTCAATGAATTTTGTTTCTGTGGCACAGACTTAGGTTGATGTCCTGGTTCTAAAGAAAGAAAGATGCGTATTATGGAGTGTACTATAAGGTGAAGTCTTCACACATGACAATTATCATATCATTGACTTCCTTCACCCAGGTGTCCACATAAGGAGGTAGTCCTGATATCATTATGGTTTTTTTTTTACATGCATATGGGCTGCAATATCTAGCAGCATACAGTAAACTTTCAAAATCTGTTCTGATTTGATTTAGTGTCCTTCCATCACAAGTATCATTCCCACCTACTAAAACAATAATTTGGGTCTATTTGGCTAGGTCTGTATTCATTATTCTGTCCATGATGTTATTGACTTTTGCACCTTTTAGAGTCTGTACATCTGTTTTAAGAAGTCTACTTGGTATAATGCTTTTCAATACTGAGGAGCCAATTATAAAAATCCTATCTTTTCTGGTTTGTGATTTTCTGTGTTTGATTCTGATTTGTATTTCAGACACATCTCTTTGAGGAAGGGGTGAAGAAATTAATGTCTTAGTTGTGTGTGCTAATAGAGCTGAGGTTGACACATTGGTGTGAGTAGTGGGAAATGCAGTTGCTGGTTGACACATTGGTGTGAGTAGTGGGAAATGCAGTTGCTGGTTGACACATTGGTGTGAGTAGTGGGAAATGCAGTTGCTGGTTGACACATTGGTGTGAGTAGTGGGAAATGCAGTTGCTGGTTCTGGCAACAGACTTATCTGAGCTTAGGGCCGTGGGTGTACTCTTGATGCTAATGCAGGTGTGACACATGTCTGAGATGGGGGGTACAGTTGTTTGCAATGCAGGATTACCTTGGATATCTGTTGTTACTTGTATGGTCACCAAAGACTTATAAAAATGGTACTAACAGCGGCCTTGCTAGGCACTCAGCATTAAGAGGTTCATGTTTGGACTGGTCGGCCTGGTGTCAGGATAATGTGACTGGGTGGGACATCATGCTACATGTCTGCGGCACGATGCAGCTCAGTGCTAGACATCACTATAAACTGCCACACTGCAGACATTATAGCAATATGACTGAAAAATTGTTAAAGCTACATTAAAAATCCAAATCACACACACACACACTTGTATGGTCATTTTACATTTCCTTTTAGCTGATATTGGGATTGTCTGTTTCTGAACCTCTGGCATTATTGCTGTTTGGGAGTCTGTCTGGATTGCTGTTTCACGTGAGTTTACTTGCTCCTTAATCTGTCCCTGTGCTGACTTGATAGCATTTAATTGTTGTTTTAATTGTTCAGACTGGGCCCTCAAGTTCCTAATTGTTCTTTGATGTCCACACATGGAGGAATCACTTTGGTTTAAGGCCTCACTGTAATGATTTTGATTGATGGAGCATGTAATTGCCTGACATTCTGGAGGGGTGTGAATTTTATTGTCTGAGTCATCTAGGTCAGAGACTTTAGCTTGGGTATTGTCATCATGTCTACATTTACAGGTAATATAATCTAACCACATAAAATAGTTCTGCTCCTGTAAGTGTAGGACAGTGCATGTTGTCTTATTCAGTGTAGCTCTCACAGTGTTCATCTCTTGCATTCTGTAGATAGTGCCATTTTGAACACTTGAGTTGCAGAAAGCCATGTAAGGGTCAGATCAGACTATCCTATATCTACTTTACAAACATCTGTGGATCTACAATATTATGATAGTGTACATGTCTGTGTGTGAATGTGTGTGTGTCTGTGTTGTGTCTAAGTGAAGGAACATGAGTAAAGCTCAGGATGGAAAATAATCTTAAAGTAATGCCCCATACACCTGGTCAGGTGGTGATGTAGGGGAACATGTAAAATCCTGACAGCTTATGTTCAATAAAAAAAATACAGTTAAAAACAATCTGTGGATCTTTATGCACAGAAGCACTGTAATGTATTGTTTGACCCTCAGGAATTCTGGATAAATGTCAGTCACATTGGATAAATCCAATTCATCTTCTATACCATTATTTTCATTTCCACTCTGTTTATAACTTTCCTGCATGGGATGCAGAATGTGTTGAGCTAAGTGTGCTGAGTAACAAATCTACAAGGCTGATATTTTATTGTTTCCCTGGTTCCAGGATATTTTCCACTTGTTCATAACGGTGTTAGAGAGAATGATATTAAATCATTAAATATGACTAGCACATATCCGTAAGCTCTTAAAACTTGGCAATATGTGTCCGAGTTTGTATCATTATTTACGTAGATCAGTTGAAGGTCAGATTTGGCAGTAGTAGTTCAATTTAATCCACTTGGGTAGCTATCTTGGATAACCTAAAATTCTTTGTTTTAAACAATTTTCCAGGTTGTCTTGAATAACTAATAAATAACTGCACACATTACATTTTACTTACACTAACTTAATATTTTCAAAGATCTACAGTATTAATTATGACAACAGGTATTACTTATTTAACACAAGTTATTACACAAAATTCCTTGAATGTTGAGTGGAGCTGTAATAAATTCACCTCTACATGGCAGCCATGTGCCATAATATATGAGTAGTATTAACTTATTCTGATGATTTTATACTGTAACTGGATAACATTAGTATTAACCTGTCTTGGTGATATTACATCATAATGAGTAGTATTAACCTGTCTTGGTGATATTACACTGTAACTGGAAAACATGAGCAGTATTAATCTGTGTTGGTGATATTACATCATAAATAGAGGATCTCAAATGGGTAATGATTTAATATTGAATTTATTAAACGAGTTGAATAATGTCCAGCTTTTGCGAGCCTTGGTGAGCAAAAGCTGGATATTATTTAACAAGTTTCATAAATTTAATATTAAATCGTTACCCATTTGAGATTCTTTTTATCACATAGTTTTATTTCAGGGGAAATCATTTAGATAGAAAGAACGAATAATTTCGTTCATTCTGACAGATGCTGTACCTTTCATTTGTTGTGCGTAAAAAATAGTCCCAAACAAAGTTGAAATAATAAAAGTATATTATACATTTTTGATAACTATAAATCAAAGAATAATTGTCCATCCAAATAAACAGAACATTTTACAAAAGGCAAAACATTTGTTAACACAAAATGTCCAATGCGTGTGATGTCACATTGTTTGATACGGTGCACAGTACCGGTTGGGTTGGTCTACACAAAACAGTGACAGTGTTTACGTTGAAATTCTCCACATCACAACTAAACGTTACATTGTTGCGATATTTTTGTGAGAAGAAGATTACTGGATGCAGAAATATATACAGCAATGTATTTGTGACTGGATATTTGCAGTATTTTATTTGGAACATTCGATTGTACAGAAGACATAAACAAATCTCTTTTTGAGTCAGACATGCATCACATATTTACCGCGTAAATATGCTGTGTTTGGATAAAGTTCTGTCAGTTGGGGAAACCGGTTTATGTCTACATTCTTCTGTGACCAAAGGTGAGTTTATTTACTTCAGTAAGTTCACATTTAAACCAAGCTTGTATCTAGGGTCGATTTCATGCTACAGATACACCGCCCATCCATCACCACCTCCATCCTCGTTATCATCTAAGCTATAGTTTTACTTGTTGTTATTGTTCTTGTCTTGGGGCTTTTGCCATTTTTCATGTTATGATATGTTATACATGACATAACAAGCCCCTGTGGGGGTAAATTGGCAATAATGAGACTGGATGAGACCATTCTTTCCCTATTCCCTTTCACGAGTCGAATCAAAAAATGGCAGCCAAAAATGTTCATTGAGAACAAACAATTCCAGAAGGCGGAGTTAAAAAAGTTTTCCCACGATCGCAGACAATCAGTAAAGAGAACACTGCACAATAATTTCATGGGCTTATTTGGACCTATCAGAATCACATAAAGTGATATGTTCACACGTATAATATAAAAAATAAGAAACTGCACACACTGTAGGCAAAGTGTACCGACTATGTGATAATGAATAATATTAACCTGTCTTGGTGATATTACACTGTAACTGGAAAACATGAGTAGTATTAATCTGTGTTTGTGATATTACATCATAATGAGTAGTATTAACCTGTCTTGGTGATATTACACTGTAACTGGAAAACATGAGCAGTATTAATCTGTGTTGGTGATATTATACTGTAACTGGAAAACATGAGTAGTATTAATCTGTGTTGGTGATATTACATCATAATGAGTAGTATTAACCTGTCTTGGTGATATTACACTGTAACTGGGAAACATGAGTAGTATTAATCTGTGTTGGTGATATTACATCATAATGAGTAGTATTAACCTGTCTTGGTGATATTACACTGTAACTGGATAATATGAGTAGTAGTATTGCTGAGGATTTTTACTGCATTAATATTGTTCAGAGTTCTGGGCTGCAATTGGTTCATGGGTTATAATTGTAAAAATAGCTTAATCCTCAGGAGCACAGTTCAACTATTGGGATTAACCAATTATTGCACAGTTAATTTATTCAGTTACATGTACTCATATGATTTGCAGCATGACACAAGCAATGCTTAATGGTTAGCTTAATATTGTATCTAATGGAATAGTGATTGCAAAAGTATTAATGATGATGGTGACAGTATTAATACCGTCTACTCACTTATAAGTTAAGTCCAACTGCAAACTACACAAACTCAGATCTGCCCAGACATAACACACCAGCAGTTCTGGGTCTGTGCAGTTTGTTAGGAATAATCACTAGAACAAACAACATAAACCCTGCTTTGCAGGCACATTATGCTATTGCAGATCAGGATCTTTGTTGTTTGCAGTTTTACTTGACTTATAAGTGAGTATATATGGTGCCTAATTATTAATGGTGGTGTTGTTGTTTGCTTACTTAGATTATGGTTTATTACAAATTATACTCATATTGTTGTTGTAGTAGTTGGTAATGATATGTGTCTATTCAACACTTTAGTGCATGATCCTTCTTATCAGATCTTTCACCACCCAAGTGGTCATGGCAAATCTTTACACTACTATAATTTTTAATTGTGTGTGTTTGTGTGTGTGTGTGTGTGTGAACTTACATATTTATAACCTGTACCTCGACTGATTAAGGTGTACTTAAATATTTGTGTCATTTATTGTGAAATTTTAACTGCATTATTAAATTATAAATAAACAAATTAATTTATATCAAGTAATGTAAGATGGTCTCTAAACTTTCAGTTTATAAAGAAGAGATATCGTCAACAGAGTTTTGAAAAATAAGGCATCCATTATCAGTTTACAAGAAAATATTGGGAGGCAAATAGGGATTTCTGGTGTGTTTTTAACCATAATTTTTAAAAATAATTTTTGAATTTTTTATCCAAAGAATAAGATGTGACAAAGAGATGGTAGATATATTGTATTAGAACTATTGATTGATGGAAACAGAATAATTTTGATAAATCTATACGGTCATTTAATCATGATAACACCGACTTGTTACAGAATCTTACATAATAATCATGATAACACCGACTTCTTACAGAATCTTACATAATAATCATGATAACACCGACTTCTTACAGAATCTTACATAATAATCATGATAACACCGACTTCTTACAGAATCTTACATAATAATCATGATATAAACAATAATCATGATAACACCGACTTCTTACAGAATCTTACATAATGATCATGATAACACCAACTTCTTACAGAATCTTACATAACAATCATGATAACACCGACTTCTTACAGAATCTTACATAATAATCATGATAACACCGACTTCTTACAGAATCTTACATAATAATCATGATAACACCGACATCTTACAGAATCTTACATAATAATCATGATAACACCGACTTTATTATATCTATATATACATGTACCAGTTATACTCACAAGTCTGATCTAAATGCAAACTGCACAATAATACTTTAATGAAAATAATATCCCCAAAATACATTCCTATTGTTTCCCCGTATATTAATAACAGCTTCATGACATATATTAGCTACTTTACTACGGAATACATTATAATAGCATCAATGCCCATAAAAATACCATGTACTCATAGCTCTCTGTTGAAAAAATTTCCTTTGGGTCTGAAATTGTGACACTCCTAATTTCTAGTGTGGCATCAGTGAGGCTATAGTCTCTGAACTCAGTTTTCACATGTGTGTGCTGAACATGTGATTTATAACTGACATAAATATAGAAATTGTACTATTCAAAAATGTTCAAATTGAAGAAACTATAAACCCAGGAATTTTTATTTGAAACCTTTATTGCCTGCAATCATGGTCAAAAACCAGGAAATTCCTGACAAATTATGCATTATCACAATTATGTTATCATTTCAGGTTTATTTTCTTTTTATACATTGGTAAATAAATCTTACCATGCAGAATGATAGTATAGGACTGCTAATTTCAAACAGTACAATTTCTTTTCTTTTCTTAACATCATAAAATATATTATATAATTTATTTATTAAAATATCATTAATCTCTCAAATTGTTTACTTTTCAAACAGGTTGGTTCAATATACAACATACATGTATCTAATTTCCATTTTCAATTTTAATAGATACTGACTTCATATAATGTCAATTTTTTGTGATTTCTCAGCCTTATGTCTTATAAATCTTGTGTTAATTATGCAGTTTACATATCCTTACAAATTTCCATTTGCTCTTTGTTGTAGATCGTTCAGGATCTGTAGTACATGAAGTACAACATTGCATTCCACTAGTTTGATGTGAGGTCAAAGGTTAAGTAGAGTAATTTACTAATGCATTCAGGTATGCAAAGACTTCCTTTGTTATTGTGTGCTGACAGGTGAAATACATTACCACATACAAATTTACATGACATCTTACACTCACTCACTTCATTTTAGTCATCAAAGAATGATTGGTTATAGGTAAACAAAATATGAACCTTAAACTAGTAAAATCTTCACATGCTCCTATTTATTAAACTGACTCCTCCATTTGACCTCACGATAAAAGTATGGTCCAAGAATGAGCACTGTGATGGATGCTTACCAGTGGGTGAGTTTTCAAATAAATTAAATTTTAATAAAACAGAATAATGGAAATGTATACACAAGGTAAAGAATATACACAAGTCAGCATGCCAAGGACATAACCAGCCAAAAGAAAACTACATGCAGAATAAGCCAACATACAGAACATTAAAAACCTGTACACCTAGCTATCCCTATCAGTTACTGACACATTTACATCTCCAAGTATGATCAACAAAGCCTGGACAGTCTTCAAAGATGGATGCAATTATAGCATTAAAGAAAATGTTCCCTTGCAGATGAGTTTCCTTTCAGACTAGTTCACTTTTAGACGAGTTCCCAGTATTGCAGTCAGCTATGGATGAGTAGAGGTATTAGAATAATTACCCAATTGAAGTGTAGATGGTTTGGATTTGCCAATCAGAAGAATCACCCAGTGGAAATGCAGCTGATTTGGACATAACAATTAGAAGAACAATAAAATTATGGTCAAATAGGGAGTGTTGGTTCAAACGTGCCAATCAGAAGAATTACCCATTTGAAATGTGGATGGTTCAGATGTACCAATCAGAAGAATTACCCATTTGAAACGTAGATGGTTCAGATGTGTCAGTCAGAAGAATTACCCAATTGAAACATAGATGGTTCAGGGGTGCTAAGTCATCCAACTCAGCTGATATATGGTTAGAGAATAAGGCAATCAATGGACAAACACAGTAAATATGTTGAGGGGCCAATTACACCTGTATCAATAAAAAAATATGCTAAGTGGTGACCAATCAAATCCATCAAAAGTTTGGGAATTTCATTAAGGGGATAAAGAGGGACTGCACAGGTATTGCTTCCTTAAAAAAAATTATGGCCTCCTCTTTTGTAACAGCACCAATAAAACAGTCTGAATCGGCAATTTGCCTCCAAGTTTACTTAAGAAGACAGACCTATCTCACTCCAAAACCAGCCATGTATCTTCCATGCTTCATACTGTTGTCACTGAACAAGGAGTCCAGAAACTGTCTTGTGACATTAATAATAATAATAATTTATTTATTGAGGATGGTTCATTTAGTCCCGAACATTCTCCCTTGAGGTCCTCTTATGCAAAAAGTATAACAATCAAAATCATTCAGAAGATAATTATAATTACTATTTATCTTAACATATGCCTTTAGTATTATAAATACTAAATTCTGTAATTAATTGATAAATAACACATACAACTGTGTATACTCATGATATCTTGTCTTAAATACTGTCATATTTTCTGCAGATTTGACATGCAGTAGAAGCTTATTCCACAGAAGTGTACCAGAGTATTGGAAGCTTTTCTTACATTGCTTTGTTCTTCATTTAGATGGATGAAGATCTCCAAGTGATTTAGGTGTCTTGAATACAGCCTGAATAAATCCCGATGATACAGCTCCATAAAGACATTATATACAAGAACTGACTTATGAAATTCAATCCTTTTATATAATGTAAACTGTTTTAGTTCTGTAAACAATGCTTTTGATGAATAATCAATAGATGCATTGCATCTATAAACCTTGCAGTTTCCCCATACAGTTGAAAAATATTCTATTGTTGGAAGAATATATGAATTATAGTAGAGTATGCAAGTTACTGTAGGTAAATATTTCTCGATTCTGCTGAATATGGGATATTTGGCTTTACAATCTTGTCAATATGGTCATGCCTTGTAAATTATTATCTATAGACACACCTGCAAGCATTTTATGTTTGACTGTTTTCACTGACTATTATTTATTGTAAGAGATACGTTTGGGTTCCTTAACTTGTACAGTTGTGTCCCCAAAACCATACATTTTGTTTTACCTTATTAATTACCAATTTATTTTGTTGTGCTCAATGTTGAACTCTGATCAGGTCTGAGCATAATCTTGTTTGGAAAACTTCATTATCAGAACTTGGTGTATACAAGATTGTATCATCTGCAAACAAATCTGTATTTGCTGATTCATTATTTAACGGAAGATCATTTACATAAATACGAAAGAGGAGAAGGCCTAAAACAGAGCCTTGAGGGACCCCTGAATGAATAGTGTAAGTTTGTGAGCTAGCATTGCCAATCATTACTTGTTGAGACCTTTCATTCAGGTATGATCCAAACCAGTTTAAAGAAGAATTATCAAACCTGTAACAGTTCAACTTTTGTAGCAGAATTTCATATCAACTACATCAAAGGTTTCCTTGAAGTCAAGAAAAACATCCCAAAGAAACATTATCCATTTTTTAGTTAAAAAAGATGTGTTCATTGGTGACTTCTGTTTGGCATGAGTGATATTTTATAAATCCTACCGGTAATTGTGCCTTATGAGACAGAAAGTAAATTTTACAAAAATTCATAGAGCTGCATAGCTATTTGCATTTGATGATAAAGATAGAATGGATATTGCTCTGTAGTTTCTTGGATCTTCCTTTTCTCCTTCTTAAAGATAAGTTTAACCTTTCAAGGTACATGTATCTGGAAAGTTACCATTCAGTATACTTAAGATTACAATATGCATTAATAACCATTTCTACTGGTGCAGCAATTTTAAGAATTCATGGACTAATACCATTCAGTCCAGAGGATTAATTAATACACAACAATTTTAAGAAATCATGGACTAATACCAACCAGTCTATATAAAAGACCTCAGCTTCACTAACATTAGCTACTGAAAATAGCTACTGAAAAATATTTATCATCAGGAATTTAGGCTCTTATAAATGATAGAACGGCATCAAACTCAACTGGGGTTTTAGGGTGGTCCTGATTGCACTTACTGAAGAATGGATGTTAAGAAATTATTGAATATTTCAATAATGTCTTGAACAGGTGTTGCAATGTCCTCCTTTTTTGCTAAAATCTGTGCTGGTTGTGGGGAAACAACTGTTCTTGGATGGATTCAGATATTTTAAATGCTTTCACAATGTCTTGGTACTCTTACTTTTATTATCAGTAGCCTGCTTACAGTATTCTTCTTTTGCCTTATCAACCAAGTATTTAGCTTTATTTCTCCATTTTCTATAGTTGGTCATGTATTTTTCTTGCAGAATTTATCCTTTAGAAGCATAGATCCATTGATCTCAGGGGTAATCAACTTGGATGTTAATTTGGTGCTTAACCCTTTTTGTTTTAAAGAGCCATGCTTGTCTAAGACTATTTAATAACTGATACCATGTGTCTAAGGTGGTGCTGACATCAGCTAAAGTAATGAGTGGATGGGTTTGTAAATTAAATCATTTATTAACTTTTCCTCATCAAACTGTTTAATCTCCCTGTATCATGTTTTGATGTGGTGACCCAATCTTTACACAGTTTGGGAGCATGTCTAGCTATACAGACCAGATACCAGTCACTCAATGCATACACTGGTACTTTAATTTCTCTTATGTTTTCAGGTTTATTCAAATAAAAATGATCAATGATAGTAAATAATAGGACAAGCACAGAACACACACACACACACACACACACACACAGCAACTGGCCCAGACAAAATTCCAGGTGGATTACTGAAAGAAGCTGCCACAGAATTATCCACTGGTCTTATGAGATTCTTCCTAATTTCCGACAGTAGTAGTAAAATCCCCAACCTAGCTGTACCAGTCTTCAAGAAGAGAAACCATTCCACACCAACAAACTATTATTCAATATCCCTGACTTCCATCCTATGTTACACTGAAGATACACACTTATGATGTCACACTTTGAATGTTACAATATACTTAGGACTACAAACATGGAATTTGGAAAAGAAAGTTATGTGATACACAATCTATCTTATGCATACAAGAACCGTGCAAAGGGCTTGAATAAAAACTAGCATTGTGATGTCATCCTATTTCGCTAAGACGTTTGACAGAGTATGCTGTCAGTGCCTCTTGAAGAAGCTTTGTCACTATGGTGTAAAGAACAACACATTTAACTGGTTTGAAGACTTTCCAACTGTAAGCAATAGATTGTTCTAGATGATATAGGTTAGTTTGCATCTACATCACACAATCAGACGTACGGTACCCCAAGGCACAGTTTTGGGTCCCCTCCTACACCATACAATCAGACATACCTCAAGGCACAGTTTTGGGTCCCTTCCTATATCAATCAGACATGTCCCAAGTTACAGTTTTGGGTCCCCTTGTACACCAATCAGACACACCCCCAGGGTGCAGTGTTGGGTCCCCTCATACTCCATATAATCAGACATATCCCAAGGCAGTTATGGGTCCCCTCATACACCAGTCAGACATGCACCAAGGTACAGTTTTCGGTACCCTCCTACACCATACAGACATACTTAACACACTGTGACAGTTTTGGATCCCCACCTACACCATACAATCAGACACACCTCAAGGCAAAGTTTTTCGTCCCCTCCTATACCAAACAGACATACACCAAAGCACAGCTCTGGGTCTCCTTCTGTACCAATCAGACATACACAAAGGTACAGTTTTGGGTCCCCTCCTCCACCATACAGTCAGACATATCCCAAGGTACTGTTTTAGGTCTCCTCCTTCATGAGTCTGATACTTTATCAACTAAGCTACTGTGGCTACCAAAATTAAGAAGAAAGTATGAAGTACAGAATGTCAGTATAACTGAGGAACAGGAAGAAAGTATGAAGTACAGAATATCAATATAACTGCGGGACAGGAAGAAAGTATGAAGAACAGAATATCAATATAACTGAGGGACAGGAAGAAAGTATGAAGAACAGAATATCAATATAACTGAGGGACAGCAGGAAAGTATGAAGAACAGAATATCAATATAACTGATTGACAGGAAGAATAAACAGAATTTCAATGTCAAATAATAAGTATCATTGGCATGCAATAAGTGCATGAAAAATTAAGAAAATTCCAGTCAAAACCTTCTATCTCAGATTTTTCAATTAAAGTGTGAAGAGAGCTCTTTAAAATGAATTCTGTAAAAGGAATATCTCAAAAGTTTAATCTAACAAGTGGCAATTTAACAAATCTATATCCCTTCAAGTCTATTTGCCTTGCAACTCTAAGCTTTGCGGCACTGTACAGTCCATCTTGTTTTAAATAAAATAAAATGACACCTTTAAAATCTATTCAGAAGCTCTGCATTTATTATGCCACCTCTCCAGTTTCTCTGAGTTTCTGCCACAGGCACCAATTCTGAACTTCTAAGCCTATTTAATTTCCAGCAACCATAGTTCATCTGCCATATTCAATACTTACAACCATGTGTATGTGTGAGTACAAAGTTACTCATACACTTTATTAGATAAGTATGCATTCTTTGGCCAGTGCTATGAAATTACTAAAATTTGAAGGAATATAACCCTACACAGATTCTGAATAAAGCAAGCTTCAAAAAGGTCTATTTAAAGCAATCCATTCATGTTCTCCCTTTAAATTGTTTCTAGTTCAATGCCGTTTGGTTGGAATGCTTCAGATATTTCCCTCATGCACCATTGTTGACATTACTGCAAGACATGTGGATTAGTTGTTGTTGTTGTAGGGTTTAACGCCACTTTTCAGCACAAGAGAGGCTATACATGGCGGCCAGTGTAACTGGAAAACCCCAGGAAGAACCACTGACCCACGAGAAGCTACTGGCAGGCTTTCTCACGTACCCACGTTTGCCGAGCCCGAGACTCGAACCCACACAGACAGAAGTGAGATGGCAGTGATCCGGAACGGTGAGCGCTTTAGACCACTCAGCCACTCGGGACCCCCATGTGGATTAGAAGCCAATTTTGTGAAGAATATTTGTTCAGTTGAGTGACAGTAACATACATTTCAAAGCATTTATTCAATCAGTACATCCATTTGGATTCTTTTATATAAATAGAATTGCAGACAATTAAATTAAGTTCACTGTGCAAAAAGCAACTATGCAAATAGCAGATTTCATGTATAACACTGGTAAGTTCTGGGAATTTAACATGCTTGTTGCCTTCTCATCTGGTAATATGCAAACCTAACTGAAACTGCTTTGATAAGTGGTGAAACAGAACACAATAAATTAATGGGTGATCTTTCTGAGTTTTAAAAAAATCACCACTTTGCCAAAATAAACTCTAGAGCATTGCAACCAAGTGATTTAGGCATAGAATATGGTATGAAATCAAAGCAGAACTGGGCTTCCAAGACAGAATATCTGCTTTGCCCCAGGATGAACTCTGTTGATAATACTAGTCTCATACATATATATATATATATATATATATATATATATATATATATATATGATGAATAGGAGATGTGTGTCTAATTTGGATTTTTAACGTAACTTTAACAATTTTTCAGTCATATCACTACGATGTCTGCAGTGTGGCAGATTACAGTGATGTCTAGCACTGGGGCATCATGCCAGACATGTAGCATGATGTCCCACCCAGTCACATTATCCTGTGACCAGGCCAACCAGTCCTAACACTAACCTCTTAATGCCGAGCACCAAGCGAGGCAGCTGTTAGTACCATTTTTGTAAGTATTTGGTATGACTCAGCCGGGGATTGAACCCACGACCTCCTGTATCCGAGGGGGATGCTCTATGAATAGGAGGTATGAAAGTGACATACATACATATATACATGTAGAGACAGACAAACAGATAGATAGATAGTTAGATGGATAGATAGATAGATAAAAAGATAGATGGGCAGGCAGGCAGATAGACTGATAGATAAGTTGATAGAATGGTGAAATAAATTAAACAAACATATTAATCTTGTAATATTTTAATGTATTGTAAAATACCACAAATAATATGAATGCATAGAAATATTTTCTACTGTATAACCATCTGTTTTATTCTATTAAATTAAGAAAAAATATTCTTTTGATATTTACAAAAATGTATATTAAATCATCTCAGACTCTATTACTCAGATTTACACCTGAACTAAAGATATTTGTTTTATATCCAAGATTTAACAAAAGAGAATGAGATTTCCCAGACACTTTGCTGCCTCTTATTACATTACCAACCTGCAATCAGATATACTGATAAATGCACAAAAGTTAGGTTACTTTACCAAATATACTATACCTTGCATTAGATAGGTTAAAATTATCATAGTGTTTTGGAGTATGGGAAGAGGCTTAATAGAATCTTGTTTTTAAAAAAAAAAATTAGTAACAACCAACACTTAAGTAAACATGAATCAATGATTGGTCAATGATTAGCTCCAAAGTTAGGTTTATGGATTCCAATCTACTGTATATACTTTCTTATAAGTCAGATCTAACTGCATACAGCTGCCATAGTGTAAGCTGCCAGCAGATCTGGGTCTACGCAGATTGTTAAGACTAATATGTACAAAGAAAAACATATCCAAATCTGACATCACAAAATGTATCAGCAGATCAGGGTCTATTTTATATGTAGTTGGACCTGACTTATACAGGAGTATAATCAGTAATGTAAATCACAATACTTAAGAGTCATTCAACTTGAATGAATCTTTAATTTTAACAAATTAGCAACATAAAATGTTACAAAATTATGTATGGGCAAAAATATTAATTTCTTATTTTAGTTTTATTCTATCTAATTAATATGAATACTTGTTTGAATGCTACACTTTGTCAACACTGATGAAAAGAAGTGTGTTCACTTTATTTCAGTGCTAGGTATTATAAAATTGAACATAATGCTGAGTTGCTGCCAACAATGATAGATGTTAAAATACAATTTTAGTGCCTTTCTATCAAGTAACAAGCACAGTGCATCTGTCAGCTCATTTATGTTCTTAGTATAACAGTGGCACTTCCATGATGACGGCCACCACTTTCAAACACCAGTTACAAACTTTCAGAATTGTCTCTCTAGACAGACATCAGCTTGTATATCTTTACTGCATTTTTAATATCATAATTTCAACCAGCATACAATTTTGGCTAATTTTATTTACTTATTAAATTGAATAAAATATCATGTTTACTAAAATATTGTAATTTATAGGAGTCATTCATATTCATGCCTATAATTTTATGTGTACCCGCACATTCAATTGACCATGACAAGATTTTTAATAGGTATTAGAAACAGACACTGGGTCAACTAACATGATTATTGCATTTGATTACAACAAAAATATGTGTTAATTCCTGGGAATTAAAACAAAAAATTACATAGACCTACTGACATTATGCACATAGCTGTAAGGTGTTGGTAACAAAACTGCTTAAATCAACTTTCAAATTACATGAAATAGGGACTTTTAAACAGGTTTAAATAGGATCATCTATCAAGCACATATATTCCTAATACAAACTGAAGAACATGCAAGTCATTAAATTCTTGGTCACTTACACAAAACTTGTACCAAAACACAAATGTGTTTCAACATATCATTGCTTACTTGAGTTGCTTTTCTTTCTAGTATTGTCTGCCCTCATGGTTCTGTTTTTCAATTATACATATAAACCACTGCAGTAACAAATGTTAACACTGAATGAAATGTAACAATAACCTGTTCAAATACAGTAAAGTGGGTTATTTCAGCAAATGTAGAATCTAGTGGTTTTGCTTAAGAAGAGCTTGAGTTTTAGTGATTTATATTTAGCAATTGTCAACCAGACAACCAGCAATAATCTCTACTTAACAAAAGAAAAATCATGATAAATATAGTCTCTAGAAAGGTGACATACTAAATATTCAGATGTGAGATAATCTCATTATTTGGTTTGGTGTTTAATGGCACAGCATGGCATCACTTTAAAGGTTATATTGTGCTGAGGCAAACAAACTAAAGTGCCTTGCTCAAAGGCATACAAAGGTACCAAATCCAGGCCTATCTGATGATGGGAATCAGACCTACACTCTTCTGGTCACAAGTCAAATGCCTTAACCATAGTGTCACTAAGGCTGCTCATTATAATGTACAGATCTCACTTGTTATGACATTTGTCTAAGAGCATTACTTACCAAGCTGCAGCAAAATGCAATTCAAATTTGTTCTACATATTGTTTACAAGCTCAGCCAATAGGATGCAAAACCACCTGATAAATATTTGTAGATCTTATTCATAAACAAACTCATCCAACATCTTCATAGTATGACTTAAGTCTGATCAAAATCTGATATGATGGTGTGGCTTCTGTTGGAAAGTTCAGCAATCAGATATAAGCATATCTAATTATTATGTGTAGATCTTGTGCATGACAAAATTTGTTGGACGTCTTTATGATATATGCCTATTTACCAAATTTTATCAAAATCTGAGCAGAAAATGAACTGCTAAAATGCTGATAGGCTCAGCCAATTGGAAGCATGATCAATTCATGAATATGCATAATCTGACTACCAACAGCAATCATCCAAGATCATGAAAATACAAGTCTATTTAGCAAGATTTATTAATACTTTTCAAAGGGGTGGGTGGAGTAGAGTTGCTTTGGTGTTTTATGCCACAGCATCACAAGTAGTTTATTTAGTGCTGCAGCAATAGGAGTACAGGGCCTTGCCCAAAGACACACCACAGTAACCTGCCAAGGCTGACCTAATGGTCAAACCCACACTCTTTTGGCTGCAAGTCCATCACTGCATCTAAATCAGATCAGAAATACAATCTTTAGTTAGGTAAAACAGGCAGCCAATCAGATGTGTGATCACCTCATAAATGTATATTGATTGCACTCATAAAAGAATCCAAGAAATTTATGACATAATCCCATTTCCAAGTTTGATCAAAACTGGATCAGAAATATGGCTTTCAGATTGGTAACAAGCTCGAACATCAGATGCAAGATTACCCAATTATATGCATTTATCTCTACTGCTCTTATCCAAGATGCTGATATTACAAGTCCATATTCTAATGGTATGGGCAAATTGATAACTCTGTAAAGTCTGTGCAAAGTTGGGCTTATTAAAAAACTGGAATTGGATATTGTCAATGAATCACACAATTGTAAGATCAATTAGAATAAACAATAATATAATAACAGTGGCAAATTAATCTGAGCTGTCAGTTTGGGCTATAAACAATAATACTTCCTACCCTTCCTACTGTGGGCTTAATTGGCTGCTGTGAGCTAACAATTACCTGTCAAGGCATGGTTGCAGTCATTTGATCTCGTTCACAGTATCAATGACTGCAATTATTTAAGTCACCTTAACAATAATAAAGCTAGTAAATTTATTTATTATTCAGCTTACATACTAGAATCAAAGAAGACGGAAGAAGCATCTACTCTGAATGCAATCTATGCTAATTGTTGAGATATCATAGTCTACCAAAGCAAATCACTTAACACATCAACGAATGTATTCTCACATTTTTATTTGAAGGTTTCATGACAAGAAAACACAATCAACCTTATTCATTTCATTGGAGACTAGATTTTGATGGGATTCATTAACATGTCCTCAACATCAAATTGCTGAATTATTACAATTTCTCAAATGCTAAAATAAACCACTATATGGTACATATGGAAATAATTATATTATTAATCATCATATCTATATAATTTAATTGATTAGACTATCATCAGTACATTTCTGATAATCTCTGTTAACCATTTTTAAGTACAATACAAATCATGTTGACGATGGAGGGCAGACAGAAACAAGAAGATGCTATGACTCATTAATTATTACAAGAAAATCTCATGGCCATGTAGCCTAAGGGCATCTTTTTGTTTCATGCGTTCTCTTTCAATGTCTGAAAAGGAAGGCAACCCATGGGGCATATCTAGCAGTTCTGGCTCAAGGTCAATTATTCGATCAGCTTCAGCTGGAAAAATTAATAATAGAGAAGAATTAATAATTTCATGAAAAGATAACACAATCAACCTTATTATTATTAATAATTTTGAAGCTTGTTAGGTTTTATATGGTCATGGCTTTCTATTGTTCATTTTGTTAGTAGTCTGATTAGTCATGGTAACATACTCAGAATAACTATGAAGACCAAATGGACCTGAAAACACTCACCAGGTTAAAAGCTGCCAAGTGGTGTCAGTGCAGTGAAATTTATTCATCAAAACAGTTTTGCTAGAATATATTTTCTTCTAGTTTTTGTGTTATGAAATATACCTTCCATATCAAATTATAAATGTTCAGAGAATCCAAGAAAAGTGTAATAAAACCTCATTCCTACTGGAGAAAACCAGCACTAAAACTAAAAATTCTGAAATACGCTCAGTTGTGCAATTTGGAATTATTGCTGTCAAGAAGGATTATTTATAACAAAGAAAAAGAAAAAAAAGAAATCAAAGAGCCTCAAGTGGACCTGACCTCGCTAAACCTGCAACTGACATGCATACTCTTGTGAATGCAAATTTACACATGTATTGAAATGTTGAAGGGGAAAGAAATGCTAGGAGCACATAGTTGCTACACTGTCAATTAATAAACATAGAAAATGTTCATAACCCCTCTCTTGAAGTACATACACCTACTTGACATTACATGGGGAGTTAATATAAGCAGAAATCAGATTCCTGGGTCTGCCCATACCCATCTAGGGCCCTGCCCATGGAGTCATGAATTGGACACCACAGAGTTCAGCACCCAAGAAAGCTGTGGTGACTCAGTTGTTCAGGCACTGGAAACATGACCAGAAGGTTGCAGGTTTGAATCCCATCATCTGATCAGCCTGGATCAACTTCTGATTTTTTTCTGGATATTTTTAAGTTACTGCTTTCTTTGCATTAGTAACTAAATATGACCACAATTATTAAAAACAGAAAAACTTGTAATCAACATCTTTTGAAAGCCCCTTTTATTAAAATGCCTTCTTTCAAATGTGATTAAATTGTGTTCAGCAGAGATTAAGAAGAAGTTGCATTAAGGATTTTACTATTTTTGATAACAGCATTTTTATATGCTGGTGGATTGACATCATCTGAGCAAATCTGAAAGCATTTCATGCCAGAAGGCTATCAAATTTTGACAAATTCTGTTTAGCAGTTTTAAGAAGAACTTGTAAAATTTAAGAAGAACTTGTAAACAGCAACAGTTACCATGAACAAAAGATGACTGACAAAGGACCAGACTTTAAGTTCAGATGGCCTTATGGCCAGGTGAGTCAAACAAACCTATAATGGATTGCTCAAGCTTAAAATGTTTGTATGGGTGGGTGACAGGCAGCATCTGCCACGAAGGATATTTTGATGACACCAAAGCATTTTTGTAACAAGTATATTTTGTTAAAATAAAAAAAACAAATTCACATGATATATTAAATATACATTTAAAAACATAAAAGTGGTATGAAATTAAAAGAAAATAACACAGTTTTTAAAAGCCACTACAAAATTTGGAGAATTAGGTGATGGGGAAAGCAAAGGAGAGAAGGCCATGAGTCTGTTTCTAATTTGCTGAAATGCAGCACCTGGTTGCTATAGCAATATTGCAGCCAAAAGGTACAGTCTGAAAAATATTTCTCTCCAAAGAAAAATCCATAATTTTTATGCATAGCTCTAGCTACAATAGAACTCCTCCATGACCTTGATGATAAAAACCTATTTACATTTTTATCAAAACGTGATGAAAAACAATAAACCCTGGCAATAAGAGTTGTAAAAAACACTGAGCCAATCAGATAAAAGATAATACTTATAGGTTACCGCATCTGAATGGGAAAACATGACCGAATTTTTCTGTGCAGTATTAGCAAAAAAAAGATGAGTTTTTATTTTCCCATACAAATGCAGTAGTCTCTTTACTATATGATCATTTCGTTTTCCTACCTAAGGCTTAATAATAAAAGAATACAAGAAACAAGGTAACCAATTTTTCCTAGTAAAATAAGTTTCTTCAAGAATACTTACCCAATCATAATACCTTTGAAGAACTACTACTACCTCGCAAATCCAGCCCTCCCAGATACTACTTTTAGCTAAAAAGAGCTAAAAGTTGTCTGCTGACCTATGTGGTGGATGGGCAGAGTGAACTCCCCTAGGTTTAAGAACTGGCGGTCAAGTCTAAGAACCTTGCAGTTACTACCGGAATGGAAGACATGATTTCTATGGATGTAACTGTGGGGAGGATGGGAGGGTGTATGTGTATTATGATAGGGTAAGTATTCTCGAAGAAACATATTTTACTAGGAAAAATTGGTTTCTACTTTAATTACATTACCCAGTTATAATACCTTAGGAGAATAGGTAAGAGGTGGAGGGAAGTACATCCCCATACTCTGGAGTTACAATCTCCGGTCCCCTAAGGTATCTGAGACAGCTTCTAGGTAACCTGATTGGAGGTGACTCCATCTGTCGGGGGACGGCATCAAATAGGGAAAAATTTTCCCCCTCCCAAATCCAGTGGAAGTCATGAAGCAGTGTCTTAAGAAACTTGTGATTGACCTGGAAGGGTGACCTGTTGAGCTGCGGATGTAGGTCCTACCAGATCGAATTGGGCCTTTGGAATGACAGATCTCAGGTATAAAAGCTAGTGAAAGTGGACTCCAACCTCTATCCCACAGCCTGAATGATGTTGGTTAGTGAACAGTTCTGGACAAATGCTAGGCTGGTGGCAACTGCTCGAACCTCGTGAGCAGAAATGCACAATAAATTCATGTGAGTTGGGGTTATTTCTCTATATGCTGAGTGAATAACCCACTTAATCCAGAACAAGATAGTCTGTGTTTATATATCCTCCTGTCCTGCCTTGAGAGTAGAAAGAGGCATGATCTCCCTTGATGCAACAGCTGTTTTATTAAGATACCACTTCAAAGCCATAAACTGGGTCTTGTAGATGGCCTTCAGCCGATATTATTTCTATACAAGACGAAAATCTGGTTACCCATGGAAGGAAGCCAGTTCCTGGCAATGAGAGAGGATGCTGGCATCTGTAAGACTGACATGTCTTGTTGGAAATGCATGTAATTAGGGCCTGCTGATTGAGCATGTATTTTGCTAATTCTGTCATTAACACCATGAGGAAGCCAATCTTGTATGAAAGGTGTGCCAGAAATGATTTGAAATTGGTTCTAAAGGTGTCTTGTTCAGCCAGGTTAATACCCAAGATAGTTTCCACTTGGACATAGGGTTAATGTTCCGGCCATGTATACTCAAAGTTGGCGAGTAGGTCGGATAAGTCCCTGTTTTGTCCGATATGCCCTCTTCTAAGATGACAAAAGGTGTCAGTGATCGTGGAGCAGTAACTTTTTATTGTACTCAGTACTAAGTTTCTCTCTTTGAAGAGCCAAAGGAGGCAATTAGCTATCTGTGGTATAGATGCCTGGAGAGACAGGATATGTTCATTTGTACACCACTGAGAGAAAATGTGCCATTTGCCTTTGTATGCTTCAGAGTGGAGGGTCTTCATGCTTGAGCGATTCACTCCCAACTGATTGCAGGAACTGTTTAATTCTGAGGGCCTGTTTAATATGATCCAGATGTGCGGGCTCCTTATCTCTGGGCAGGAATGAAACAGTTCAATCGTGGTTGTTTTCTAAGAAGTTTCCTATGTAAGATTCATGAGGTCAATGATCCACAACTTCTCCCATCTGAGTGGTGCAATGAGGATGAGGCAACAGGCTGATTCTCTGGCTTTCTGTATCACTTTTGGAATCAGATGTGTTGGAGGGCAGAAGTATGCAGCCAGGTTGTTCCAATCTAGCAAAAGAGCATTGACTGACTAAGCTTTTGGATCTGGGACTGGAGAGACAAAGGTTGGGAGTTTGGTATTCCATCTTGTCGCAAACAGGTCCACCAACAGTCAGTCTCATCAGGTACACATCTCAGTGAAAAACAAGGGATGGAGAGACCATTCTGTCTGTATTAGTTGATTGTTCCAAGACAAAGAATCAGCCAGTACATTTAGACATCTAGGGATATGGCGAACGTCTAGGTGGATTTGTTGTTGACAGGATCACCTTAGAAAGTCCCACACCGGGATGCAAAGGTCTGCGGTCTTGATTCCTCCTTGTCACTACTGTAGAGTTGTTGGACAGAATGAGAACTCCCTTGCCATTTCAACAATCCTGCCACCAATGAAAAGCTTTCACAGTGGTATTCATCTTGAGAAGACTGATATGCAGATGGTGTTCCTGGGGCTTCTTGAAAGGACGGTTGTAGGGGGGCTCCCCAGCCTTCCGCACTTGCCTTAGTACAGACTGTAATCTCGGGCTGCAGTACAGGCAGAGTTATACCCGCCATGAGCCAAACTGGATGCTCCAATTCCACAGATGGTGCCTCAAATGGGTGCAGATGGGTAGAGGTTGGTCCAGTGGGCCAACTTTTTGGCCTCCATTGGGACAGAAAAATCACTGCAATGGGCATATAAAAAGTGACCTTGAACAATGAGGTCCACTGCCACGTTGAGCAAGCCTAGAAGGTGAAGGAATTCCTGTGCAGATAGAATTTTCCTCGAAAGTAAAGAAGCCAACATCATTTGGATTTTCAATACCTGATCCTGAAGGAGATGAACAATGTTACCCGTGTATTGAACTCCATACCTAGGTGAACAAATTGCTGAGATGGTACTAGCTTGGATTTTTCCTTGTTGACAAGAAGCCCTGGTTGGTAAGCCTTGTAACAAGGGTTACCATGTTGTGTTTAGATATAAATCACCTGATGTTTCTGCAGGATGCCATCCAGGTAACTTAATGTTACTCCCATAGAAATGGTCTGGACATGAGCCATTACTCAATTCATCATACAAGTGAAGACCCAGGGACTGATGTTGAGTCTCAATGGAAGTGCCCTGAATTGGTATACAATGCTGTAGGCAAATCGCAGGAATATCCTGGAAGCCTTGTGAATAGGGACATAAAGGTATGCATTTTTTAACTCCACACTGATGGCAAAGTCTCACTTTGAGGAGGCATTCCAAAATGCACTGTGGTGTTTCCATTGAGAACTATGGGGCCTGAATGAATTGATTGGGGGTGCTTAGGTCAATGACTGGAGGCAGAGTGCCATTACCATTGGGACCAAGAAAAGTCTGGGATAAAACCCTGGAGAAACACTGCAACAAACAGTGCTTTATCTGCTTTCGCTTGCAAGAACTGTTGGCATCACTGGGTGGAGCTTTGATAGGATGGTCTGCACAGGTTTGTGTCCTATGTGTGGATCTTGGGTCCTTTTGTTGACTTCCTGTACTATTCATGTATCGATGCAGTTGTTGCAGGCAATCGAAATTGGTCTCCTTGGTGGCTTGTTTGCAGACTTCTTCAATCTGACCATTAAAGGATTGTTAGGATAAAGGCTGTGCTCTTAGCTTGGCCTATGGTGGTCCTTCAGGAAGTGCAGGAAAAGGGCACCAAGTCATGTTCAACCAAATGTACATTGTAGCTATATATACAAAGTTGGTCAAAATGTGTTCAGTGGCCTTGTTCGGTACACAGGCCATTCTTGAGACTGATTCACATACATGCCCTGAGAGAGGTTATGTTTCGCCTGTTAGAAGACAGCCACAAAGACGAAGTCCATGATCAAAGCCACAGTAACGATACAGCGCACTAACTGCCGAGTGTCATCAAAGGCCATCCGATCCTTACATATGGAGTGTGGCTTTGTAATCTCTAAAGCGGTGATATCATTACCAACTGCTGGAGTTTCCAAATGAAATACTGGTGGACAGCCAATGTAGAACTGCTGACAAACTGATGAAGGCAGGTCAGAATGTCGGTAACTCTCCTAAGACTGTGGAAGTAAATGAAGTTGGACTCTTCTGTTTCATCAAGAGATGCTGGAGCTCTGGTCTAAGTTGCTGACGGAGTGGGAGGAGGAGGCCAGAACTCCGGGGGTCAAAGGCAGAAAATGTCCTCAATGGAGGTTCGGAAGGCTGAATCTATCTGTGACATCAGACAGAAATGATGACATCACTTGAGAACAAAAAAATGTACTTAATAACTGACACATGAAAAGTAGGTCACAAATGCCTACTTTTGGTATAGTGGTGTCGTAGACTTCAGGATGCATGCTCCAATCTATTTTCATGATTGAACAAGCAAATAAGTCCCAGAATGTAAAAGGAAATATCGTGTCAGTGTAGTACTCTTGCACATATAAATTTTCATAATTGTACAAGCAAGTTTCCCAAAAACTGACCTCAACATTAATAGTGTACATGATGACTAGTGTGTGAAAAGGATGTCAAGATGTGGCTTACATTTGGTATGGTGATGTAAGACTCCTCAGCTTTATGTATAAATGCAGAGACAAAGGTATCTGAGGTCTTGACTTACACATAAAAGGTGACATTTATTAACGCTATCATCGCCAACAAGAAATTAGTATGACACCAAGGTAATAGCATAAACTTTCCCACACTAAGTGCAGGCAAGTTAACAATTATTTAATATAAACAGAAATAATCAAGTCATTGATTTATGCAAGTTATACGCTTCTTTTATGAAATACTGGCTGGCAAATGCGGTCAGCAAGATCTGCATGCAATTGGGTGTCATGTCACTTGTCATGATGAGATCAAAATTTATTGGTGTAGTGATGTCAGAGACTCATATTTAATGTTACCCATGTGACTTGATTACACTTGGTATTTAGAAAGATAAAGAGTAGCCTAGTTAACTGTGCCATCAGGGCAGAAATCTTCTGGAAGCAGCTTTAAAAATATAAAAAGTACTTTTTCATGTCATACCAACAATGTTATGCCAATTTTACAGCATTGTGGTATCCTGTGTGCTTGCATCACTGTAGTCCTGTGTTCAATCAATGGTTCCATCAGTGGATTTTCTCATGGCTTCCTCTACCTTAAGGACAATCTCACTCAAACAATATGGTGTGTAGAGCATTAAACATACATGTATACTGACTATACTGATTTATATTGTGTTTACAATCAACTTTATATATATATATATATATATATATATATATATATATATATATATATATAATTCATATCAATGGCAAACCCAACTGTGAACAGCATTCAATCCAGGTCTAGAGACCATAAAATTCAGCTTGAGTTTGCAGTTTCTGCTATCAGCCAATCAGAAACAACCTTTCAAAAGTAACATGATTTGTGATTAGTCAAAACATTCAGGAGCTCTAACTTAAGCTCAGAAGTTTTCTGATTTCCAGTGATATATGAGATGGCAAATATGGGTGGCCAGTTCCCACTTTGAATGTACATTATACACAGTAAAATAAAATAAAGTCAAAATTGAGCAATATGCCAATAGTACTGATACTAACCTTTGAGTCTCTTAATTTTTGAGCCATAAGCCAAGTCATACTGATAGCCCAATATAAAAGTCAATGGAATGAGAGGGGCTATCACACCAGGACTCTTCTTCTTGCTAAACCTGAGGAAAAGAAAACTGTCCAATACAAATGATCATTCTGTATTTCCATATCACACACCCAGAATGGAACTATTTAAATGTTTTCTCTAACATCTGCAAGTCAATATTCTTTGACACACCTAATCAAACAGTCATAAATCCCAATTCATTCTGAACATTACTCACACTTTGAACATAAAATATTTAGGAAGTGTAAAAGAGGGGGTTTACTATAAATTTATGTGAAACCAAATGTGTTTTGTTCTGAGTCATGAAAATGAAATTTTTTAATATGGCATATGAACACGTCTCAACCTTATATCCATACACCATATAGAATTTATTGTTTGCATCAAATCAAAACATGTATGTTTTAACTGATGAATAGGTAGCAGAAATTCACTTACTAAAACTTTTCAGTAACATATAATGTACAGATGAATGGGAGTTTGGAAGAGTGAGTTTTCATAATGACAAGCCTGTAAGTGGCATGCAGTTTGGATAATCTGATTGGTTTGGTTGGGTCTTTTCCATCACAGTAGCACAGGTAAGTTATTTTGTACAAAGGCAGTTGGAGTAAATTATCTTGCCCAAGGACACTCAATGTTAGCAGACCTGGGCTGACCCAATGGTAGGATTAATACAGGGTAAGAACATACATTATTAAAGAAAAATGTGCTGACAGAATATAAAATGTATATAACACAGATTCAAACAATAACTTTGTGGGAAAATTAAATTTTTCATCCCTTACCAATAACATTTTGTTAAAGAATATTAAGTGAAAATCATGATTTTGTACAAATATCATGAAGATCTCAGTTTCTAACAGGTACACCATTTTACAATTTTTTTCCTGCCATGAGAATAACATACGGTTTATAATTATCAAAATAATCCTAATTTAAGCATATTTATCTAGACCCATACATAATTAATATAGTAAACTGTGGATAGAATAACTGATCAAAATAGCTATTATCAACAAGAAACCTGCCAAAAACAGTATGGACAGATTGCAAACTATGAATGCAGTAAATTTATTTTTATAAATGGGAGCATCAATCATTATAGATTTTTTTCCTTCCTTTGAAACATGGATTGACATCAATAAATACCAACTTACATCACTTTTTGAGTAACAGTATCTAAAATATGACCTAAATGCGAACAATAACCTAGAGAACTGAGGTCATTGGAAAGATAATCACAAATCACTGAATCACAAAATACAAGTCAACAAACTTAGTATTCACTGGCCATAATACTCCTCATGACACAACTACATAACAAGTTGTGTAACTCCACAGACTTTTAGTGCCTGAGAAAATGAGCTAAACAATGATTACCAAAATATAGGTCAAAGTGAATAGTTTTCTTCATGACACAATTTAATACCAAGATATGTGACTGAACAGGCAACAGTACCTAATAAAATGAGCCAAATGTAAGTTAAATCACCTGTTCATGAAATATACACAATGACCTACTTTTACTATAATGTGCCATACTCCACATGACACATCTAAATGCCAACTTACATGATCTATAAGTGATAGCGTCTGAGAAAATGACCAAAATGCCAGCCCTTAACTGGAGGGACTAATTTCAATGCAAAGACACAAATCACTGAACCATAAAATATAAGTCAAAGTGACCTAGCTTTCAATGAAGACAATAGTGCTCATGATGCAATCATATACCAAGTTATGCCCATTTCGTATTGTGGTGGCAACATCAAATAATTGTCTTGCATGATTGAGACTGATTCTTTTTCCATTTGCTTAGCACATTTTCGTAGCAATCAGTGCTTCAAAGGTAATCTGTTTTCTTTGAAATTTCAGCAAACTATTTTATCTGGGTACATTTTTAAAAAAAGGATATGGCCATTGTTTGGTCAATTGTAGTTACTCTTCCTCCCTACCTACTGAATAAGTAAGATCTTGGTTTTTGGTTTTTTTTTGGTTTTTTACATTTATGGTAGTGGAGTGATGCTGCCTTCCATGCATGCGTCAGAAATTTTAAAAAGGGTCAACAAACGATACAGACGCAGGTGTTCTGGTCTGATGACAGAGATTACTACAGAAAATGTAAGTGTTCTGAAGGATTTAATTCTGGGTGAAAAGGAGAGGAATTTTACTTACCATCCACATACAAATATCAGTCTATGTAAATATATTAATTACTAGCGAGCGGCTGAAAATCTGACAAAAGATAGATTATGAGATAATGCCTTGTCCGGTTGATCTCCGCTACCAGAAATGTCAACAACAAAAAAGCTGATATCTCACAACATACAGTACTCATGCTAGATGTCAACATAAGCAGATTATGATATAAAAATGTACTGTTAAGATGGTTTGTCAATATGGACAAAGAATTTTTTATGTAACAACAGATAAATTTCAGTTCATTTTACATCAAGTATGCGGCTTCCTTTCATGGGGCCTCTGAATTTCTCCACTCCAAATCAATGGTTGCATATACAAGCTTAAACAGCAACAATGTCGCCAATTTAAAAAAAATCGCCAGATGGTAAATTTTGCCGCCAATAAGGAAAAATAATTTCAATTTATGACATTGGTGAAGCCCTGCGCAATCTCTGAATAAACTTTTCACACATTATTTTTCATACTTTAAAGAAGAAAAAAGTATTTTTTTTGTGTACAAGAAAAATACACATAAAATTTCGGGAGCCATGCCACAATCGTCTTATATTATTCATACGCGATCTCTTCCCCAAAATGATAATAAACCTTTTACCTTTTTTTTCAACTTTTAAGAAAGAAATTCTTTCTTTGTGTACAAGAAAAATACATGTATATGGAATTTCGAGAGCCACACTATGACCGTGTTATATCCGAATTCATGTTATAATGGAGCGTGCTATAGCGGGGTCACATTGTATATGGTGCTGGACCTAAATTTCACTACAAGGTATCATACTCCACAAAACATATCTAAATACCAAATTATGCAACTCTTCAAGCAACAATGTCTCAGAAAATGACTTAAAGGCAAACCCTAACCTGAATACTATGCCAAACAGTCAGACAGATGGACATCATCAATCAATGAGCAATAAAGATCTCTGCTTGGGAGACAGGTGGTGTGTGCATGTGCATGCATGTGTGTGTGTGTGTGAGACTTGAGGCTGGTGTTACCCTGCTACCATTAGAACTGCTGATGTTGCATAAAAACTGCCAAACCACACAAAAATATCTCTGGCTCTGGCAACTGTCATGGCCACCTGACGCTCCCGCATCTGATTCTGCATCTGAATCTGTCGCTCCAGCTATTTAAAGAATGAATAATTAGTAAAAAAGTTATTCTTCAGCTCTTTCTGAAATTAAATAACTTAGAGAAATGTAACTGAGTTAGGAAGCCCAGTGGTCTACCATACACTGGAGTTGGATAGTGGTCTACCATGCACTGAAGTTAGGAAGTCCGGTGGTCTACCATGCATTGAAGTTAGAAAGTCCGGTGGTCTACTATTATGACTCTATGGTACTAACAAATAATTAATTTCCCTACAATACAAAGTGAAAATGGAAAAAAAAAGAATTTACAGTATTGTGAATAAAATCTCAAATAATCCTAGAATTACAGACACAAGTCCTAATAATTAAAGTTCTAAATAAACTTTTGTGGAAATCCAAATTAAATCAAAAGCTGAAGGTGATGATATGCCTCTGATGACAAATGTCACGCTGATGTACCGACAGTGTTTTGTTGGATCACAATAATACAATCCATAAATAAATCCTTATTTGACATTTCAGTATAAATTCCAGTCTCTATTTCCAAGAATGTTATTTCTGAAGAGCACTTTTGCATTTAAAGAGAAGAATCACTTGAATTAAATAATTTGAAGAAATAAATTCCAGCCCAAATGAATTGCTGGTCACAACATAATACAACTGATTCTGCCAAGATCTTAAAACAACTGATTCTGTCAAGATCTTAAAAAAAGGAATAATTTTTCCAGTAACATGATTATACCGATTTCTACCAGACCACAGGTCATAATTAAAATTTTCTAAGAAAAGACATTACCTAACTGAAAATAACCTTCTAAAAACTACTCAATGTTTACAAAATAAAATCTTAGTTATAATCAGAAGTCTGTTACAAAAATTATAATATAAAATGTGTAGTAAACAACAGGAAGGCCTGGCAATTCATAGGAAACTTCCAAACTTCAGGACTCAGATTGAGATAAACATGTTTACTACAAAACCCAAAATCAATAATTCACGTCTGGTAGAAAATAAGCTTGATTCTGGATGATGTCAAATCCAACATACAATGTCACATTATCAATAGCATGTAATGATATAAAAAAATTACAAACAAACAATGTAAATTAAATATACATAACACTACCATATACTGGACTTAGGCAGCAAAATGGTCTGCATTACAGTGAAGTTAGGTAGCCCTGAGGTCTATAATATAATACCATGCATAGTACTATAGTTTCAAAAACGTAACTACCATAGCGCTATACAAAAGAAATAATTTTTCCAATTATCTATAAGAAGGTAATGGAATAGTCCTGAAGATAAGCGTTTAATATTCAAGTGCCCTCATTGCCTTCTTTAGGTAAATAAATTTCAGCTGGGCTACCAAATTCTTATCCTAAGCAGGCTGCCATTTGATTCTGAAATTTATCAGATCCTGTGCATAAAACATGCATGAGTCACTACTGTAGCAAAGTCTTCAGAATACAACCTAGTGAAAAGCTTCAAATTATAAGATATAGAACAGTTATTACATTCATATATTTTGAGTTCTCTCTAATTCAACTGAGCTGGTGACAACTAGTTCCTTAAAGCGATTGTTTCAAACCACATGTTAATATGGCCATCCATTCAGAAGAATTAGTTACAAGAGTTTCAAAATGTTCATTGTGGCAGTAATAGTTGAGATCAAATAGGCACCATTTTCATTCAGGACCAACTAGACATTCATACTTAGTCTTCTTGTGAAAACTCGATGTAAATATATCTTTTCTTTCAGGAAGAGTAGCAATGACAAGATTTTCAAGATGGCTGCAATCATTGCCATACTTGATGTCAGTGGGTATCATTTAGTACCAAATAGACATCTTAAAATTCTTCTGGTGAAAATCCTAAGTTGATAGCACTTTCCATCTAGAAGAAGTCGCAATAAGATTTTCAAGATGGTCACTGTGTTAACCATATTGAATGTCAAATTGGCACCATTTTCATTTACAACCAACTAGACAGCTCATTAAGTCTTTCAGTGAAAAACTCACATTGATATGATCATTCATTCGGGTAGAATAGCAATATTTTCAAGAAGGACATCGATACTGTATGTCCAGGTAGCATCATTTTCAATTCTGACCATCTAGTCATCACAAGAAGTCTTTCTGGTGAAAACTCTGATGCTTATAAGACTTTCCATTCAGGTGGAATAGTGGTATCAAGTGCTATGGTGACCATACTGAATGTCCGATCAGCACCATTTTCATTTAGGTTCAACTAGATATCATATGAAGTCTTTTGGTGAAACACCCATTCTCATATTAACATAAATTCAGAAGAAGCAATAAAAATACTGCAGGCATACTAGATGTTTGAGCAGAACCATGTTCATTTAAGCCTTGGGATGAACATGTGTGTAAACTGCATGGCAATCCTTCATGAAGTTTTTTTGGAGTAGTGATAACAAATCTGTGCTAATGGACAGACGGATGACTGACTACAGACAACAGCCCATCCAATACGCTCTTCATGGTCTATGACCAATAGAGCTAAACATTTCATGAACAACATAAATAAATAATAAGTGTTTTGCCTAAGGCTAGCCTATGGTACAGCTACCTTCAACAAATGAGCATGTTCTCCCAAATCTGACTGATTCCTATCACTTTGTAATTACAATGGTACAAATCACTGAAAAGTAATAAAGACTGTCTCCATCACTTTCAAATTTGGATAAAATATTTGAATGGTTAAAAGCAATACCGTCATCTGTCCTGTTTTTAGCATGAAGTCTTGTTGCTTCTTCATGTTCTCATCCATTGCTTTTCCAACAATAGAACCCATCTTACTTTAGTGAACTTGAATCCCTTTCAGAAATAAATCTGAAATACAAAAGTTCACTGGAAATATTTTTTAAATACTGACAGAGGTATTAATCTAGAATGAAGACTCAAGTTGCCACACAATTTTGTATACGAGTTAATTATGAAAATCAGAAAATGGACCCATGATTGCTGTCTTTATGAGCTGAGGACTTTCATATGGAGGTGTATGCTAAGGGTGCTTTCATTGTACTGGATTAATGTAGTGTCTCCTAAGAGTGATTTAAATATGTTGGATTAATATACACTTTTTACTTGGGAGATTTCACTGTACTGAATTAATGTACAGTGTCTGCTATAGAAGGTTTTATTATACTGGATTAATATAGCAACTCTTATAGGATAAGAATGGGGTTTTTATGATACTGGATTAATGTACATTGTCTCTTAGCAGAGGTTTCACTATACAGTATTGCTGTACTTAAAATCAATTTATTGGAGTAATGTAAAGTCTCTAGTCAAGTTCAGTCACAATTTCTCTCTAAACTGACAATTTAAAACACAAGAAAATACCAAAGTGATGAGACAATATGTGCATCCTCAGCTGATGACCAGAATATTTACCAAGTTTTATGGCAATCCATCAAAAACTTGCAAACTACTTGCATTAATGAAATGGTCATACAGTAAGAACTGTTTTCTTCTTTCTTTGCAAATTCCATGTATCATTTTGAAATTCACCAGGTGAACTGTAATTCAATTTATTGAGGAGCAGTATTGGTGTGTTATTCATTTGCAAAATCTGTTGTTTACAAATAATGCAAGACTGTCAGTAACACTTGCATTTCCCCTTTTTAGACTGGAGCAATTCCAACAAAATGGCTGTAGAGATTTTTCATTTCATATTTACATGACTATCATAAGGCAGAGCATATTATGTTATGATGCTGTCCATCAATCCATCACTTACCAGTTTCGTTTCTGCAAAATAACTTGAGTTCTCCATCATCTAGTTACCTATCATGTGCTTTGGGTAAAGAAAATCTATCAATTTCACGTTAAAAAGATCAAAGACCATATTCATTATGAATGAAAGAAGAAAAAAATAAATGTTTTTGCACAACTACTAGAGTTAACCATCACCTACAATTACCAAACTTAAGCAGGCTTGCACTTGGAGTAGGGAAGAAGAATATTAATTTTGGAGTCAAAATGTCAAAGCTCACAGGAATTGAAAAAACAAAACAAAACGGTTTGTCCACAATAATATCAGTTATACATCATAAACCTAGACCAAGCTTTGTTGATAACTTGCACTTGGGGAAAGAAAGACTGATTTCAGAGTCCAAGATCAAGGTCACTGTGACAGAAAGAAGAAAAGTGGTTTCTGTAGCATAACACTAGTTTTACATAACAGAACTTGACCAAAAATACTTTGGGTAAGGAAGAAATGCACAGATTTCTGGGTCCAAAAGTATGTAACTGTTTTTTTTTTGGCATAAATTTAAAGTACCTTAACCAAAGCTTATGGAAGGCTTGTACTCAACGTATAGAAGAGATCTATTGATTTTGGGGTCAAAAAGTCAAAAGTCAAGATCATTATGGCTCCTCGAAGGTTTTTTCTTCTTATAGAATAAAGATTTTGTTGCAGCGTAAGTTCCTTGACCAAAATTTGTGGATGACTTAAACCCCAGAAACCTATACATTATGGGGTTTAAAAGTCAGAGATCACCGTCAGTCATGGTAAGTCTAATAAGAAAATAATGGTTTCTGCACATTAAGTTGAGCTCTAGATCACATACCTTGACCAAAGGTCAACATCATAGAAACCCTTTGGTCTATAATCTCTCAAATCAACCACAGTACCTACATCAAGGATGATTAAACATGGGACAGGTATAAAATGTGCTGCTCATGGTGCTCATGTTAACTTTGATTTAAAACAATAAACATTAAATATTAACTGATACTTAATATGAAGAAGAAACATGCACAGCATTAATCATGGATGTACTGAAGGACATCTTGCATAAACAGAATGGGTGTATCTTGATACAGTAAACAACAATACTGTATGACATCATGCCATTACTTTGTACATTGCAACTGAATATTAATAAATCTGTCAAGGGTCCTTAGGGGTCAAAATCAGGATATGCATGTGAGCATGATTTCTGTGGTGTCATGCTTGACAGCTATGCATTAATTTCTTTGATTAATTATGAAAATATATTAAAAAGTATGATGCTGTATTAAAAAAAAACCATTATACTCTGCTTCTTTGATTTTATTGATCTGAATTTTGCATTTACTATTAAGTACTCATATGGAGTAAAATATGAGAAAAGCTGGAAATAAAACCAGGAACAAATGCTGTTCAGCTCAACAATGATGCAAAATACCAGATGGTCAGATGTTAATTGACTGGCCTTTGTGACCATTCTTTTATCATGGAAACATGTGATGAAGCATACATAGTAACAAGCCTCAAGCAGTTGTAAACTAATATATAGGGAACAGAAGGCAGGAGGCAAAACAAGTCGGCAGAGGAGCAACATGGACTGCTTGCCACACCCTCCAGCCAAGCTGACAAGGAGAACCAACTCGGAACACATACAAAAGCTGGGGGAGAATGATGGCATGGTACACACGAGGCTAAGTCAATAAAGAAAACAACTATGATACAATCCCATGCATCAATTTTATTATGACCGCTGACTTAGCTTATTCTAAATTGAACAAGAACAAGCTTATTCTAAATTGAACAAGAACATTCTTCGAACCCATAAGGTGGCAGGGTACAGTTTCGTAAATTGGCCCCTGGCAAATTTCTTAACTTAAGGCTATGGTGTGACTTTTTCTGCTTTTATTTTTTACTAATTAAAGATATGGATATATTTGTGAATTAGATGTTTCAGGTTTGTGTTGTTCTTGAAATTGATGTCAGGCATGTACACCTTCTATAGTTACTCTGCAGTATGTTGATAGTGAAATACCAATAGTTGGCTAGGAAGAAGAGCTAGCCTCCCATAGCCGTAAACACATGGGTTTGGGGCAAGTAGAATATCTCAAAAACGGCTTGGATGACAACTATTTTCAATTGCATCAGCCTGTTTAGTACACATTGTTTTGCAGAATTGTCATCTAGGAAAAGGCCTTGTGTTTGCACTGTGAGCATCACATGGTGTCAAAAATGACCTTCGGACATGAAAATTGCAGGTATAAATTTGGGGTTGGGGTGCATAAACTTCTTCTGCTATGAACTGCTATTGACTTCTCTGGTCAAGTGGACAATATTATTATGCTTTGTTTTGATATAGGTATCTAAAAATATGGACCTTTTTGACCTCACTTGTGTATTTGATTTTTTATGATTTTTTTTATACTATGTCACTGATTGCAGCATTAAATTTGTACATAAAAACTGGCCCCTGCCCCTTAAGTTATGGCATAACATTTTAACAAAAGCTAAGACTGAGCTATGAATTCTTGCACTATCAGCGGAGAATTTAACACATAATGCATATTATTTTAAATAATATCATATTTACAATGCTATCAGACACAGTAAAAAAATTCAAACGCAACTGTTTTCTTGAATCCCGAAACCTTTGAACTCTAAATTTACTGGTAAGAACGATAACCTTGAAGAAGAAAACAACGCTGAATATGACTGACTGGTTGTAGAACAAGTTTTAATTATAAGCAGCAGAAATAGTAGTCTTCTTAAACAAAAACTAATTGTACAGCAGTCAAAAATATGAGTCTATCCGCATGAACATAACTTACTGTATACTGTCAAACTTGTGTTTCTCAGAAACATATTTAAACTTATTTAAAGATGCAATGATGTATACACTATAGGGAATATCAAGTCACAAATTAACACGAAAGACAAATTTCAATTACGTTAGTTATTAAGATCATGATGTAGTCGAACACAATGTCAAGGGGAGACAAGTGCCATTCAGACTTTATCCCAACCCCCTTTTCTTGTTGTATAAAGAGACGTTGAATGTGGTAATATAATCAAAGTACATCGAGTGTATGGTATATGTAGGACTTATCTACGAAATGCTGCACAAGCTGTTTGTAATATTGGGTAAGACTCATATTCAGTATCTTTTTCCTACCTTTAAAGCACACAGTATTCGCACACCTTCCCGCTTTTTGCACCCTCTTACCATTTTCAAAACGTAAAGCATCAAGGGTATTAAAAATGAACAAAACTTGGTCATTTCAGTCGTCAGTTTATAATTTGTAACCTGACTGTCGCCAGGAGGTTCCAAACACTGTCACATTATTGGCATTTCAATCCAAATTAAAATTCTGGATAAACAAGCAGTCAAACGGCTCACTGTCCATTTCTGGTTCTAGAACAGTTTGTTTCTGTAAAAAAAAAAAAAAAAAAAAAATGCTGTCTATGTTCAATATTTGCAAAGTCTAGTTATAATATTTCTAAAGTAAATTAACAAATAAAAACGAAGAACTCTTGTTATGCATGTATTTAAAGATATGTAACTCCAAAATTTACAAAATTACTGAGATTATCAAAGATGGTGAACTACATCACATCTGTTGCTTGAAAACATTGATTTGCCCATGCAGATATGGTAACTGTTACTAAAGAAACTCCAGCTCAATTTGAAATGCCAATAATTTGACAATGTTTGAGACCCCCTGGCAACAATCAGGTTAGGAATTATAAATTTATGAATGAAAGGACTATATTCTGTGCTTTTTTTTATATCCTTGTTGCCTTGTGTTTTTAAAATCAGTATTGGGTGCAAACAAAAGGAAAGGTGTGTCAATATTATAGCTAAAGCCATAGATAGCAAAGATTCAGATTATTGTATTAAACTTCTACCACAACCCCAGCAGTTTTTACCCCCAAGCAATTTTAGAAACAAAGTGCATCAAGGATATAAAACATGCCCCATATCTAATAATTTCATTTGTCAATTTATAATTTTAATATGATTGTTCAAAGGGGGACCCAAATGCTGTCTTCTTATTTGCTTTTCAAACTAAACGGGAGCTGTCATTGTAAACAATGAGACAGCTCACTGTACTTTTCCAGGTTCCTGGAAAAGTTCATTTTCAGAGAAGAGGTGAGATGCTTGGATTACACATACATAGAAGTAAACACTGTGTTATCTGCATCAAAATATTATCATCTCATTCTAATATTTCCATTTAAAAAGTATTGAACAAAAATAATGAAGGCAAGCGCTGTAACTCTGATACACATGGGTTTAAAGGGATGTTACTCCCAAAGTTACAGAATTTACAAAATTATTCAGAGCTTATTGAAGTCAATGAACTACAGTGGGACCCCACTCTAATACAGTATTTGGGAGCCATAGAACCTGACCATGGAATAGACCAAATTGTGTTATAAGCAACCAGGTCAGTTAGCTGAAGAAAATGATGCATGTACCCCCAGAAATTTGGGGGTGGGATGGTAATGCGGGTGCAAAAATACATGCTTCATTGGCACAGTTACCATCATAAATCAATGCATATTAAATGAGAAATACACTTGTAGTGAAAACAGAGAAGGCATATATAATATTTTACTTTATTCAGAGAACCACGCATTGGTGCATATATGGGTATACTGTTTATATATACATGTCTAATGTATAGCATGAATAGAGTATCAACACCATGTACACACCTGTGGATCTCATCACATACATTATATTCAATAATTTTGTCACAGGTCATATAGGTCTGAATTCAGTGGGAAAAAAAATATAACAATCATATAACAAATGAGGAAGCACATTTACTTTTCAGTACAGCCTAAGTCAGTAAAAGTTAGTTTGCATTTTAAGCCGCCGTTGGTAGCGTTCGTAAGCATAAACGTTTTTCCTGCAAAATGGAAACTTTCATGGCACAGTAAACGTGTTCCAGTCACACTGGAAAATGAAACAATCCATCAGATTACATTGCTTTTATTTAAGTTTGGTACTGACTACCTTTGAACAAAGGTTCATTGTTTTTATTGATGGTTGTAGTCGGTTTTATTTGATGAAGAGTGCATGCGTTATTGAAGTCACCACTAAAGGACAGCTTTGGGGAACCAAACAAATGCCCGTTTCTTATTGTGGCAGCAACATCAAATAATTGTCTTGCATGATTGAGACTGATTTTTTTTCTATTTGCTTAGTACATTTTCACAACAATCGGTGCTTCAAAGGTAATCTGTTTTCTTTGAAATTTCAGCAAACTATTTTATCTGGGTACATTTTTAGTAAAGGAATTGGCCGTCATTTTGTTGATTGTAATTACTGTTCCTCCCTGCCTATTGAATAGACCAACAAGATCGATCTGGGTTTTTGGGGGGGTTTTTTTTTTTTTTTACATTTGTGGTAGCAGAGTGATGCTGCCTTCTACACATGCATCAGAAATTTAAAAAAGAGTCAACGGAAAATAGAGACACAGGTATTCTGGTCTGATGACAGGGATTACAACAGAAAATGTGAGTGTTCTGAAGGATTTAATTCTGAGTGAAAAGAATAGGAATTTTACTTACCATCCAAATACAAATGTCAGTGTATGTAAATATATTAATTACTAGCGAGTGGCTGAAAATCCGATGAAAAATGCCTCGTCCGGTTGATCTCTGCTACCAGAAATGTCAACAAAAAAAAAACAGATATCTCACAACATACAGTACTCATGCTAGATGTCAACATAAGCAGATTATGATATAAGAATGCACTGTTAAGATGGTTTGTCAATATGGACAAAGAATTTGTTATATAACAATAGGTAAATTTCAGTGCATTTTATATCAACTTTGCGTCTTCCTTTCATGTGGCCTCTGAAGTTCTCCACTCCAAATCAATGGTTGTTTAAACAGCCAACAATGTCGCCAAAAATAAAAAATCGGCGATGGTATAGTTTGCTGACAATAAGGAAAACAAATTGCAATTTGTGACATTGTCTAAGCCCTGCACGATCCCTGAATAAACTTTTTACACATTATTTTTCATACTTTTAAGAAGAAAATATTTTTTTGTGTACGAGAAAAATACATATAAAATTTCAGGAGCCATGCCACGATCGTCTTGTATTATTCATATGCGATCTCTTCACCAAAATGATAATAAACTTTTTACGTTTTGTCATACTTTTAAGAAAGATTTTTTTATGTACGAGAAAAATACATGTACATGAAATTTTGGGACCAACACCACAACCGTGTTATATCTGAATTCGTGTTATAATGGAGCGTGCTACAGCAGGGTCACACTGTACATCACTCCTGTTGTCTGCAAAATAGACTTACCCATATGGTGTCAGGTAGGTAATGGAACTCCCATTTGGTGAACAAGATGACAGGTTAGAAATGATAAAGTGATAATGAAATGATTATATAGAAGTTTATATTATTTTTTATGTCCCTGATGCTTGTCATTTTTAAAATTGCTGGTGGGGTTGCAAGCTGTTGGGGGTGTAGGTGATATAGTTGGATTTAGAAGTCAGTATGATACCAAAGGATGAGTTTCAGGCTGAATTAAAAAACGTAGTTGATCCAGGTCCAATAGCAGACCAATAGTCAGGCAGGCTAATGTGCCTTGGTACTGAAAGTTTACCTTCACCTCAGTTACTGAATTTCTTGCTAGCATGTGTGGAGTATTGTATGCTTTTATAGTACCGGTGAAAGATGCTTTGAGTATGAGTATCTTGCAATAGCATATGAACTCACAAATTTGTACATGATCTTTTCAGTCTTATTAACCTAAATGTTTAATAGTGGGATAAAACTGAAAATGCTTGGATGCTCTAGGAATGTAAACCTAACATTTGATTTTTATCACTTCACCAATTCATATTAAAATAGTGTGACTGATAGACACTGCAAGCACTGATTACCTTCCATATTTTTGATGGGGCATACAGATGTGTAATACTCGAGTAGATAACTGGAATGCCCATGTACATGCACTTGACATTATCGAAACTACATGGATAGTGTGATATATTCTGCATATACATATGGTTGTATGTGTTTAATATCCTTCAAATTCTCCTTCACTATTAAAGCCAGACACATAAAACTTGGGTCAGTGATAGTCCAATGGATATGGATTTTGTGATCATGTTTAGAAATTTGATGATGGCCCTGTGTGACAATAGGGGTTAAGAATGATTTTACATAAATTTAAAATAACTCCAGAGTTGTATGTTTAACATGCCTGAGGATTGGCATATTGGATTACACACAGAATTTTAGTTCATTTTTTTATATCATATTTACCTGGTTTCATCATTAAATATTCAGGTAGCACAAGCAGGTCCACTCAGTACAATTATTATGCAAACACAGAGATGAGAATAATGTATTCTTTTGTTTTTTAATGTTCTTTATATGTTAGTAGGGATGGTCAAAAACTCCACATGACGTAAACCATGTAGGTAGAAGGATTACCTATGTTTGTAAAATACTGATTATCATAAGTTAAATAATGTAATACAGCTTATGGTTCAGCATTGATCTGTCCATCCATCAGCAATTGCTTCTTATGACTATAGAAGCCATTTTTCTGATTCAGTTTTCGTCTTGGACTTAAAGTTTATATCTTTAAGATCATGGACGAGTTCCATAATGACCAGTGATTCAGACATGTAAATGAAGTGATCTTGCATCAGACTGGCTGAGCTTGTTACCCCTTTGGAGGAGATATTTATTCTCAGACTTTGACCAGACTTGGAATATTTCCATATTTCATCAAGATCTTGGATGACTTTTTAGTAATGAGTGAAATTCATGCATATAAAATACGTGATCTTGCATCTGATTGACTGATCTTGTTACAGCTCAGGGTGCCATATTTCAGGTCCAATTTTAAATAAACTTAGAATATGGGATTACATCTTCAAACCCTAAGATGAATTTAATAATGAGTGAGATTCATGCATGTTAATGACGTGATCATGCATGTGATTTGACTGAGCTTGTTGCCGCTCTAGATGCCATATTTCTGATCTGATTTCAATCAGACTTTGAATATGGGCTTATATTATCAAGATCCTACACAGACTTGATAATGAGCAAGATCCATGCATATTAATGAGGTGAGCTTGTTTCTAATTGGCTGAGCTTTCTTATCACTCGAGAGACCATAATTTTGATCTAATTTTGATCATATTTTGGAATATAGGCTTACCATATTTGATTATGACCAAGATCCACATATATTAATGAGGTGATTTTGCCATTGATAGGCTGAGCATATTACCTGTCAGAATGCCATATTTCTGATCCAGGTTTGATCCAACTTGGAGTATATGCTTATGTCATCAAGATCTCAGGCAAGTTGAGTAATGAGCAAGTTCATAATGCAAATTAATGAGGATCTGACTGGCTAAATTTATGAACACTATGGATGCCATACTTCTGGTCCAATTGTAATCAGACTTAAAATATGTACTGGATGCCCTCAGATGGATTAGATAATGATTGAAATGCGTGGATATTAATGAGGAGATTTTGCATCTGAATTTCCAAGCTTGTTACCAATCCAGAGGCCGTATTTCTATTCTGATTGTAATCATACTTGGAATATGGGCATAAAACATCAAGCCGTCAAAAGATTTTAATAATGAATCAGATCCATGTATATTAATTTACTGATTATGAATATGATTGACTGATTCTTGTTACCAGTCAGGATGCCTTATTTCTAATCTGACTTTGGTCAAAATTGAAATTTAGACTTGTATCATCAAGATCTTGCACAGATTTGATCATGATCAAAATTTGCACATATTAATATCTTGCCTCAGTTAGGATGAGCATGCTTGCTTCCTGGAGACCATATTTCTGATCCAATTTTGATGAAACTTGGAATATCTGCTTACATCATCAAGATCTCAAACAAGTTTGATAAAGAGTGACATCCATGGATATTAATGAGGTAATCTGGCATCTGATTGGTTCAGCTTGTTACCGCCTCATATTTCTTGTTCATTTTAATCAAATCTGGAATATGGGCTCATATCTTCAAGCCCTCAAAGGAGTTAAATAATGAGTGAGATCCATACATATTATTGAGGTGATCATGCATCTCAATGGCAGATCTTGTTACCACTCTCAATGCCACATTTCTAATCTAGTTTTGATTGGACATGGAATATAGGCTTATTTCATCAAGATGTCAGACAAGTTCAGTAATAAGCAAGATCAATTTTGCATTTAATTGGCTGAGCATGTTACCACTCATGAAGTCATATCTTGGAACCAAATTTTGATTACAATATGGGATTATATGTCCATTATAGTTGTCTGGGATAAATTTTATAATGAGCAAGATCATTTTGTACTAATGAGATGATCTTGTATCTGATTAGCTGAGCCTTTCACCACTGTAGTGACTTTTTTTAAGATTCGTCTTTGATCAAAGTTGTTAAATGGCCCTGCATTGTTGAGATGCTGGATAAGTTTAATTATTAGTACAGCATACACATATTTATGAGGCAGTCTTATATCTGATGGGCTGATATTCTTAACAGTCTTGGGACTTAATTTACATTGGATTTTGCTCCAACTCAGTAAATAAACTTACATCATAATGGTCTTATCAGGACTCAGGAAAAACTTTCCAAAGCATTCATTCCTGGGACAAATGATATGCAAGAGTTACTTGTCTCTGTCCTCATTATATTCAACACTGTACACTTCTCCACAATACTTCTTATGCTTTTACTAAAGAATCACATGCCAAACTGATCACAAAATGGGTCAAAACATTTAAATATTATGTTCTAAATTATGACTTTTTAGAGAGGCAAGGTGTTTGATAAGAGCTGTTGTTGTTGCGCAAATAGCTCTTGATTTCTTAGTAGTTTTCATGTTTGCATTGAAATCTTTTAGTAATCTGGTTCTCATAACTTTCCATGTCAGTGAGCTATCACATGCCATTATGAGTTACATGTGTGAGAAGTTGTGAGACAGAGAATGTCAAAATTTTAATATTTTCGTCTGGTCAGACATTGTCTTGCTTGCCCTAGAACACCAGTATTGTCAGGACTGTGCAGTTTTATTTATACATTGTCATCTTGAAGGAAAGGACACATGGTACTAATTATATGGAATATTGGGAACCAGTCTAGAATTGGGTAAATTAACATAGAGTATATATGGGTTTGGCTGGCCATGTCAGGTTGATCATGAAAATTAAAATTTTAGTAGAAAAGAATCTTTTGAGAGTTTATCCTATTTGCTACTTAGAAAATAGAGACAATGTTTTATTGATGGAATTTCAGTCCCCATACAGACTGTTGGAAAACTCATTACTGAAATTAGCACCAGATTCATTTGGTGCAGAATTGAAAATGCATGCTGCAAACACATATAGATCATACAAATGCAGATGGTTTGCTTACACAAGAGTTTGCATTTAGGATATGTCTGTACTGATATAGCTTTCAGCTTTGGCAGGCTGTCATTCTATCAACTTTGCAACATCATATTCTGTCATGAACTGCCTTGGACGAAAAGTAATTATGTTTCTATTTCAGTGTGCTTGATCCCAGTGACAATCCAAAAGCCTGTACATGTAGATATCCATATCAGCCCCATCCAAGTATGTATGATGTCTGTACACATTAGAATCCTTATTGCTGGTTACCCAAGTCAAGATCGCATTCCACAGTGTTTCATCACTTACAGAACATATGAAGGAATTGAGACTGTCATTCAGAATAAGACTTTTGCAGCAGAAGATTCATTTTCACTCACAAATTTGGACATAGACACACAGTATGAATTATATGTTACGTGTTTTCAGAATGCAAATTCAAATATCTTGGCTTTTAAAACAGGTAAGTATAGAAAAATATTTTATATTATTATAAACATTCACATGCAAATAACAAAATTATGAGCACTTAAGACAGTTTTCATTTTTAAAATTCCATTTGTGAATGTTAACCTCATCTGATGTCCAGACTTATAATTCTGCTTCTTGTGTGGTTTCTTATATTTGTTGAATTTCAAACCACTTCCAATGAACTTAGTTTTTAGAATTTTTTATGTCGCACATTTTAAAAGTGTCTGTTATTAAGCAGCATTGCAGATTATAATAATGATATAATTTCACTTGTAACATGGTAATTACTCAAAACAATGTTGTTTGACATAGTAGAGTGTCAATACATCTTCTTCCTTTACAATTAATTACATGTATTAAGTTTTTATGCAGGTCATCTTTCTCTGGCATTATGTCTGATTCCAGTTTTAGATTTGTTCTTGCATCAAAATAATGTTTAATCATTTATAAAAGAAAAAGTTTGAAGATGGAGCTAATTTGATTGCACATTGTAATAATTTGTTTAACATGAAAAAATGAGGATATTTTAGATATTAATACATATGAAGCTGTGAAAAGTTTCATATTTTGGTTTTTGGGTATGTCCAGTCTTTAATTTCATATCATTTTTCCCTTACATTGATTTAAAAACTGCAATTGCCTCATATTATATTCCTTTTTATCAGCTTTGTTCAATGCTTTTCATTTCTGACTTATAATTTCAGTGAATTATATAAGTCTAGGCCAACTGCAGTTGCACAGATATAGGTCTGTCATCACATAAAATATTAACAGATCTGGATCTCTGCAGTTTGTTAGGAGTAATCAGTAGATGTAGCAATGTAGATACTGCTCTGCTGCAGTATTATATGATGGCAGATCAGGGTCTGTTTTGTTTGCAGTTTACCTTGATTTATTAGCAAGTACAGATGGTAAGTTTCAGAAATAAAGTAGAATCTCATCTTGAATATAAATTATTTTAACAACCAGGATGACTTGAACTTTGAGAACCAGCAGTAATAATGATTTCTATATATACTCACGTAAAAGATGGGCCCAACTGCAATTAATATAAACCCTGATCTGCCATTTCATAATGCACAAGCAGATCAGAGTCTGTATTGTTTGATTACTGATTACTGTTAACTAAGTGCATAGAGCCAGATCTGCTGTCACATTATGCATGTATCGGGGAATTTTTTTAATTCTTGAACAGGGGCTTGAGAAATTCCTTAACTGCTTAAATGCTCATCTATTTTTTAATTATCCTCTGAAATAAAACAAGGCTCAGTTTGGGTCACATCAGGATATTATGACTGTTCACATATACTCACTTATAAGTTGAGTCCTGCTGCAAACATAGATCTGATGCATAAAGTGCTGGTAGATCAGGTTTTATGCACTATTGTTTATTCTGAACAAACTGTAATGACCCAGAACTACTGGTGCATTATGTTAAAAACAGCAGATCTGTGTCTATATAATTTGCAGTTTGACCCAACATATAAGCGAGTTATATGGCATATTAGGCAAACAAATAATAAGAAAGATATTAAAAATCTCATTCTGAAATAGAAAATTGAGAAAGTGTATTGAAACTTGTCCATCACATTAGGAGATGGTAGATTGCTGTTTACAGTTGGTTCTAGATTTAAACAGGTAAATATGGTATTGGCCAGCCTGTGATTGGTGATATCTGTCAGTGTTTGTCCAGTCATCCATTGGGTATTAGAACTTTGGTTAAGGCTTCTCTCAGTTTAGTTTATTTAAGACACCATGGCCTGCAGGATTCATGTATCTTTACTTCTACTTGGTCATGAAAAGTAGTACATACTTTAGACAAAACTAGATAATTGTGACCTGTTTTACTCTCTTGTGAATTGCAGTAAATTCTGTACATACATTTGGGACAGCGTCTTGTAGACTTGTTAGACTTGATACATAGATCAGTATCATTCAGACAACCATGTTCCTCATCTGACCATACTTCTCTGGACATGTTTGGTGATAAGTGACTGGTAGTAAGAGAGGCGTGTTTTCCAGGTGGCTGACAAGGGCCAGATGGATGACAGGGGCCAGGAGGCTTATATATGCCATAGGAGTGATTTTCAGTTCATAAGTTCATGGTGTTTTTTTTTCTTAGAAGATGAAATTCATGATCAGATGTAGTTTGATACAAACAAACAATAGTCCATTGAAGGGACTGATGCTCTGCTAGATGGAAGGAATATCCAGGAATTCAAGATGTATCCATTTCTTTTCTGTAACTGCTAAGTGTTGAAACTAGCTCAGATATTCTCGAGAAACTCTAAAAACCAAAATTAACAACAAGACTGTTTTCTTATGGTCAAGTTAATATATTTTCAGATACCTGTTAGAGTGGGACAGAATTGTCATGGCCTTTAAACCTCATGTCATGGATAGGATTATTGAAATTGTTTCAGTCAATGTCAAGATTTACCCGCATGCTACATAGAAGTGGTATAATTGAAAGTATTTTTCAGATATATCCACAGTCTGGGTTAATGATAAAAATCCATTCATACTTGTTGGTGTTACCATACTTATAAGGCAGTGTAGCTAAAAACATGAGCTAAGACCTTTTGACTTTAAAATCAATATGTGAGTGCTCACTATCAATATGTTCACTGGAATGCAATCAAATATAAAGTCTAGTCAAAATTCACTTATATATGTACAGTCACTATGCTGATAAGCTCAATTCAGTATGAACTGAAAGCAAAAACCTTTACAATTCACTCACCTCGCATGGTTTTGAGTCTCAGCTCAACCAACATGGGTATGTGAGAAAGCTTGCCAGTAGCTTTAGTGGTTCTTCCTGAGGTCTTCCCAACTCATCCTCCACGAAATATACCGACTGCCATGCATAGCTTATCATGCTTAATAATGGCATTAAATCCACAAACCAAACCATAAAGCCAAGAAAGAAATATGTGGGGGGTTTTTTAAATGTCAGTTAAAGGCCATACATTTTCAAGAAGTAACTGTTACATTAGATTTGTCAAATTTTTGGATGTCACATTGGCATCATTTTCATTTAGTACTAACTAAATAAATTGGGAGGTGTTTTAGTGAAAACCATATGCCAGTATGATCACATCTTAGGAGGACTAGTGATAAGATTTTCAAGATGGCCACTATGTTGGTAGTCTGACCAGCACTGTTGTGTTTTTTAGAATCAGCTGGATGTCATGAAAAGTCTTTTAGTGAAAACCACATGTCAGTATGACCAGTATTAAATAGAAGTAGCTATATAGAGCATTTCAGGAAAGCTACTTTGATGGCCATAGTGGCAGTCTAATCAGCACCATTTTCATTTAGGACCAACTAGATATCATAAGTCTTGTAGAAATTCAGGAAAAGTAGCCATAACAAGATTTTCAAGATGGCCATATGGTGGAAACATTGAATAACAAATCATCATTTTCCTTTTGGATCAATGACATATATGGCCATCTGTTCAGGAGATGTATTGAAAGATTTGGTGGCCATATTTGAGATCAGATTTGTACAAAGCAGACATCACAAATCTATAAGTGAAAACACAATGCAGATATACAACCTTCCATTCAAAAGAAGATGTGACAAGATTTGCAAGATGGCCACTGTGGCAGCCTTATTGGACATCAGATCCAGTTAGACCATAGGATGTATGTGCTTATAACATTTCATAACTGTACTTCCAGTAGTTTAAGAGGAGTGATGATAAAAATGTTTGTAAATGGATGATGTTGAGGGAACAGCTATAGGCCACACCATAAGTTCTTCTGGTCCATGAATATTAGAGCTGAAAAAAACAGATCAGTTGTAGTAATAAACAACCTAATTATTTGCTCAATTATTTTTTCTTTACCGCAGCTCAGTGCCCAACAGGCCCACCTTATATTTATGAAGCGTTAGAGCCAGCAGGGTATAATTCCACTGGGTTCAGGTCATCAGATGAACAGCCTCCTGTGATGTATGAGGATCATTCAGTCTTCTCAAGAAACACTATTGATGTTGTCCTGGGGATCTTGCTGGGATTTGCAGGGACAGTGGTCATCATCATAACTTTCTATTACATCTGGCAGAAATACAGGAGGAGACAGAGAATGCAAAGATATTATAGGTACACAGTCTTTGCTGACGTTTCACACCCACCCGATTGGAAACAACATAGGCTCTGCATTGTGCAATGGCATATTAGGATCTGTGTTATTTGTTCTACTGATTAGTCCTAACAAACTGCATTTCCCAGGTCTGGCACATAATGCACTATGCTGTTTGCAGTTGTATTGAACTTCTGTGCTTGTAATATCTATGGAACAGCGAAGATCCTGCCATTATGTGACAGTTGATTTGAATCTGTGCTTTTTGTAGTTGTGTGGGCATTACAAGCAAGTATATATGGTACCGTATTTACTCACAAGTCCTGTCCAACTGCAAACATTGTAGACCTGGTCTGCAAACGAATGAGTTAGCAGATCAGTATCTATGTTGTTTGTTATACCTATTAATCCAAATAAACTGCATATGCCCAGATATGCCCATGCAGTATGCAGTGTTAGATCTGGGTCTGTGCAGTTTGTAGTAGGATCTGACTTATGAGTACGTTGTAGATCTTTCTTAACACTTTTTAACATAAGTTACCTCCCATTTTCTGCCATTGCTTAGATCAACACATAAACAAAATTATATTGGAAGAAAAGGTCTTGGCTTATTTGTTTGGATTTCTGCCAGAAGTTTACTCTAAATTCCTGTAGAATACTTTCCTTAATACCATAATGGTACTAACATTTTAATTTTAATTTTTGTCTTTTATAAAGAAAGATTTTTAAAATTGTCATCATTATACAATTATCTGATATGTTCAGAGCAAAAATAATCCATTAATGGTTTAATTTTGCAGTATGGCTTTCTCCCTATAACCAGTTGTGCACACCTAAAAGTTTGTTCATTCAGTAAAGACAATTCTTTCTGCAAGCACTGACAGCAGCAAACATGTATAATCTCAAAAATCATATCATTTTAAATTAATCTTCAGACTCTTGCGTTGATAGTACTCTTATTGCCAAGAAATTTGTATCCATGGTTATAACATTAAATTTATGGGTAGATTATTTGAAATGGAACTGTTTTCTGGAATGTTATAATTGTCCACTAATTTCTGCTTTTAAAGTTGTGTAATATATTAATGTTACAAATAGAATTAGCATGTTTATTAACAATATTTACATCAATTTGATGCGATAAGTGTTGGAAATATTCCCATCTGTATTGAATCATTTTAAATATTTGGTAACAGAAATTGTCAAAATACCCATGTTTAAATCTTTTTTGTTGAATTTTCACAATTTTGGTAATTTCAGCAAATTAATAAACTCTTTTTTTGCATATTAAACTCATGTTATTGAAATTGTCATTGTTTGGTAGTCTTGCTAAACTGATTTTAAGAAAGAGTTGATGTTAGTTGGAATACTGTGAGTTAGGATATGTCATACAGCCTTGGTGTTTCATTCTTTGTTTTCCTTTCTCTTTTGTAGCTCAGTGTCCACAGATCCATTTCAGAGTCTTCAACTCAGAATTGATGGAAATAACAGCCTTCTGCTGTACTCCCAGGAAAGCTTTAATTGACTTATGTTTACAACACTTGGAATGCTATCTCACCATTACAAACAACAAACAAATTATGAAAATGCAAGTGTCTTAGAAAGAACTGTTCTAGTTTAACCTCTGTTCACATTATATAGAAAACAACATTTTTATGATAACTTCAGATGCAGAAATGCCTCTATAGTAAGGATCTGTTCCATTCTAAATTGTTAATTATTTTCTCTCAGAAAGCAGTTACCTTGCATAATTACAGACTAGCTTAGAATTATTTAATCCCTTCTAACCATACTAATTTGCTGCAATACCCTACTTCATCTTTGCATACTTTTGGTAGAAACTTCGTTTCAGCTGCAAGTACAGTGTTAAAACCATGATACTTTTTTGAGATAGAGTAGTCTCAAATACATGATGAGGTGTAGTGGCCTGATGGAAATTCTCATACAGTTAAACAAAATGTTGGTACCTATATACTGCATACAGCATGCAGCATACCCATTGCTACAATGGCCACTGTTAACATGGAGACAAATCTGTGGTGATACAATTCTTTGAATCTTTTAGATTGATTGTATGTGAACAAAATATTTTTGTATTTACTCATATTTCGGTGTATTTGACTAACTTGAAAAATAAATTCAACATTAATATTATTGTTGATGAATTAAAGAAATATCAACATTCACATGTAGATTCTAAGTAACAATTAAAATATTGAGCCAACTCAGTTAAAATTAAGCACAGTGAATGACAAATGTAAAAATAAAAATATGCTAAAGTAACGGCTGATATTTTGTCATTACAATTATAAAATTAAGGCTTTCTTGTATTATTTAAATTAAGAGATTGGCTTTTGAAATCATGAAATTAATTTTACTACTAAAAATAATTATAATGAGAGCTGTGTTGGCTTTCTATTGTGGAAAAGTGACTTGATTGCAGTAATTGTGCCCTACTGAAGAAACATAATAATATGCATTTTTCGTCTGTATTTAATAAAACGAGTCTTTGATCTTCAACCTATGCAGAGCTGATGAATTTTTAAATATACAGTCAGTTAATATTTTGTGGACAAGTTGTGATGGGTACTTTTGCCATGCTTTTCTATGTAATGACCCTTACTTGGGGATTGACAGTCCACTTAATGTTGTACAAGAATATGCGCACTAACCTATAAATTTTGAATTGATTAGGATTGCATGGACAGTTAACTTTTGTAAACATTTACATTTTTCAAAAAGTTACATGATCCAACATTTCACAAGTGAACATCTTTAAGTGGTTTAATAGTTTTGAGCTAAATATAAACTGTGCTTGGTAATTGCTTTTGGAGATTGAAGGCATGGTTTGATTCAGAATGGCCAGGTAGAGTTTATAATAGGAAATGGTGTCCCATTGTCATTGCAGGTGGATCTTTGTTCCTTGAGTATTTAAATTCATGGTTTGTTGCATTCATAAAAATAAGTACCCAAGAGATAAAAATGAATTAATTGTATTATGTTCATATTTTTCCCACCACCAAGACAGAATTATCATCAATATTACCCTGTAATAGGTAACTCTATATTACCATAAGGAAGATTAGATTGTATGTCAATCACAGCATCTACCAATGATAATTCAAACAGGATAGAATCATTTTTACACTTACTTGATTGCATAACATGCTTCCAAAGCACCAGTCTTCACACTCTTAAATCTTCATTTGTCCCTAAATGTCAGTTGGTATAATGAACTGTACAGCTAAACTCCTCTAAGTAGGGTGTTGTTAGGACCAAACATTGTGCTGTTTTATTGAGGTTACCAGTATAAAGAGGCTTGATAACTATTAGGGCAGCTTATTGGGACCATAGTATGAGACCAGTATGCAGAGGATGTCATGTTACAAAGTGTTAGGTTTACAGAAGTTTCACTATATATAATAAGTTTATAGTGAGTGGGAAATATAAACATTTGTTCATGGGGAATGGAGATTTGTGCCAGGAATTGAACTTGCTTTGTATTTTGCACTGATACAAATCCCGATATAAATTTAACCTTTGATGAAAGACTGGTCTCAGGTTTTACATTATAACTTGGTTGTGCAGGAAAAGTGTCTGGTTACAAACAGGGTTTCGTTTATAATTAGAGTTAAATCAATATCAAAACTATAAGCTGAATAAAATTTTAAGACGAAAGGAAGAAATAAAACTTTGATTTTTAATTCACAGATCATTTGCAATATGAAATTATTTGAATTTGCTCACTAATTCATCTTCCTTATCCAGTATCTTTGTAGTTTAACATTATCGCAGCTAGATGGTATGTGGTAATTGTTTTTTATATTTTGTACATTCTAAAAAATTTAGAATGCAAATGATCCAGAATTTCTAATCTGCATGGAAAGTATACGAGTATTGTAAAGGCCAATGGAACACGTTGTAATTGATGGAAATTGAATATAGCATAATGTTTCATGCTGTATGAACAATGTATGTTCATGCATGTAGTAAACTTTTGTATGTCCATTGCAATACAAGCTTAAAAGGAGTGGTCATTATTTACTGGTGGGAATGGGTTGGTGTTTTTTTGCATTGGGTGTTGCACAGAAATTTGGCCTCTGACTTTATGCCATTAAACCAAATTTCATTTCTCACTATGAGGTGAGTAATTATATGCTCTCTTTAGTTTTGTACAAAAATTGTACCCAATATTTAGAATGCACTACAAATTTTACCTTCCCAACAAATCCTGCACCTCCCCCTCTCACCATAATTAAATATTGACCACTTTTTGTGCATGTTACATACTCTTAACAGAGCAGATGTTGATATGAGATGCTTTAAAATATTAAGACTTCAGTTTTTATATGTTTGATAAAAAATATATCAAGCATTTTTTAAAACAAAGCAATAAGATCTCAGATATAATCAGGAATCTCAATTCTTGTACCTTTGTACATAAAATCTCCTCTCCAGCTTAAAAATCCTTTCATTATATTTGCAGAATAAAATCTTTTAATCTATGTTTCCAAACAGAATAATGTAGGATTATCTCACAAAAGTCTTTATTTGATTATTTAACTTTGCTGTAAATATGATTGATCAAAGGCTAAAGTCAACCTAGAAATTTTGTTTGTTACAATAGCTGTCACTGTCAGTCACTTTGGGGCCATATTTGGCATACATTTTCTTACTCTTCCTACTCTTACATGATCAAGCTACTGTAAGATGGGTTGACAGTTGCAATTTTTTAAACATCAGCCATGCTCAAGCATCAGCCATGCTCAAACGTCAGCCATGCTCAAACATCACAGGTGCAGTTTTTTTTAACAAACTGCATAGACTCAGATTTGCTTGCAATGGCAGATCTGGGTCTGTGTAGTTTGCAGTTGGGATGAACTTATAAACAAGCATATACAATATTTATCTTGTAATTTAAACCGCAAGGTATTGCTCTGTATAAAACATTATTTATAAACTGCAATAATTTTATTTAATTATCTAAATTGACTTTGTTAGTTTTTGTCTTATCATTGTAATTTTGTTTTGGTAACAATGTTTTCCTATGTATAGCAGCTGTTACAAGGTCAAACTAAGATTAAAAAAACCCTCTTAAGCATTAGTAAAAACAGTCAAAGAATGAGAAATTAGTTCAAAATTTATTATATGATAAAGAAAAGATATACAAATTTTGATTTTTCAACTTTCTTAAATCATGTTCCATCTTTGATTTAACTTCTTTCTTAAATAGAGATTAAATTGGAAAATTAATGGTTAGGTCTGCAAATCACTTTGAGCTTTTTGGTAGATGAGCTTAACTTGGTTTAATAAATGTCTTTAAAATTAAGAACATTCCACCTTTGATTAAACATTTGTGGAGAAGATTAGTGTGCTGGCAGATCACACAGCAACAAAGAGAAGTTACTGAAAAAAATATTAGTATGTATACTGTATATACTCACATATAAGTCAGGTCCAATGCAAACAACATGAACCCTGATCTGCCATACATACTGTGCCAGCAGTTCAGGGTCTGTATTCTTTGTTATAATTATTACTTCTTTAAAACTGCATAAACTTACATTTGCCAGTGCATTATCGATGGCGTATCTGTGCCTATGAAGTTTGCAGAGATCGCACAGCACAATCTGCAAATTAAAAAAATGTGCACAACAAAAACTTTGCTAGGCTGTCATATAGAGTACACAATTCTGTACCCTCTGTCATGTAATTTAAGTTAAAATATAGACAGAAATATGTTACACTTGGAGTATAAACAGTATAACAAATTGAATGAACAAACTGCAATAAAATTAAAACCTACTTTATTTCTTAAATATTCTCTTTACAGTTTTCAGTGTTTTCCTGTTAAAATATCCAGAAAATTATGAGATAGTTGCAAAAGAAGGAAAGAACTCTGTTTTTTCCATAAATTCAGATTGAAATTAGAGTCATTAGATATGCCATGTATGACTCGGTTCAAACTGGAGGTCTTAATTTTGACCAAAGTTGTTGGTTTGGTTTGGTGCTTTATGGCACAGTAACACCAGTAGGTGCCAAGACAGTTGGAGTAAAGTGCCTTGCCCATGGACACACCATGGTAGCTGACCCAGAATATTGTTAAGAATGAATAAACACCTAAGTTATGGACAATATTAAGGAAGCAAAGTCTTTCTTCACTTTATACAATTCATCCTAAGCAAAGTGAACACATGCGAGAATTAGTTTATTACAAGAAATGATTGGATTGATTTGAAATAGTGACAGTAATTTTATTCCTCACAGAGAGAGAAAGAGAGTGAGAGCAAGGTGCATTGTATAGTCTCAAAATTACACATCTGATAATGAACATTTATAGAAGTTTGCTGATTCTTACATTTGCTGATGGACATTTGTGGGATTTGTAGTTACATCCATTGATATTGCACAGGATTTTGCAAAATGAACCAGGTAAATTTAAACCATATTGATACAGTTGAATTCAGCCATTACAATATTATGTTCATGTGGCCATTGTTAAGTCTTAGAATGGATTTTTTCCACTGTGCTGTGATATTGTTACATTTCATGAGTAAAAATATTTGATACTATGTTATGTACTGTGTATTTATCAAGTACATTGTAATTAATATGATTGATATGCTTGTACAGTTGTTTTTACAATTTCTTATCTTTGACATGTAGAAATGTCATCAACACAAATGAATAGATCACAATATATTATACCTGTTTGTGAAATAAGCATAATTCAGTGGCAGATTCAAGGAGTTCTGTAAAGGGGTGGGGGGTATTTAAACCCCATTTCTGATAAGAATGATACACTTTCACTGGAAAAAATAGAAAGATGGTCACTTTGAGCGAATCGAAGAACTCCAGCTAAAATTGAAAAACCTTAGAATAAATCTTGGATCTGCCCCAGTGTAATTGATTCAGTTGTAAGGGTAGCTTGGTTTCTTGTAGATATTGCTTAGTATTACATGTGTAAACGGATAAATATATTGTTCTGCATATTCTTTTTTCAGAATTTTCTTTAATTGCTTCTGCAGATAAATTGTATATGGCCAGATACTTGATCAAATATTTCTTTCTTTGTTTCTCTTTCTCTCTCTCTCTCTTTAAGTCTTATGCCTTTCTGTTCATGTTTAAATATTATCAATCACTTCTCTGCATTTGTTTAGTAATTGATAGGCTGATGTCTCTGTCAATATAACACTTAATATGGAGACATTTTAATCATCTGCACTAAAAAAAGTGTTTCTCTTTTTAATACATTTCTCAATCATATTAACTTGTAGTATCTTCTCGTCCAGTTATCCCAACATCCCAACCCAAATTATGAGGATCTTAGTGATCAATCTGACCATTAGTCAGACATATGGTTTCTTTTTTATATATACATATATATATATATGGAAAGAAATCCTAGTCAAGAACCATCTGTATAGCCAAGAAGACGGTTACACATGCAGATTGAGATTGGGATGGGACCCATAGTAGAAAATCTGTCCATCCAGATGCACAGAATGGCCAGGACTGAAGCCAACCAGTGTGACTTCTGCACATCCGATAACTGGGCTAACCAACCATTATCAAAATAAATACTTCCCATAAAGATTGTCACAGGCTAACAAAATAACATTTGTATAGATAACAGTAATTGTTTTGACAGATGTCCAGTAAACATAACGAACATTGATTTTTTTTTTCAACATGAAATTGATACATCCAAGGTGCAATCGAGCTGTGTGTTCAGAAAAGTGTTATTTAGTAACCATCTCTAGTTATATGTATATAATTTTGTAGATATAATGCTGTAAGAAGATTCTGTTGTAAAAATTAAAAAAGAGTCAGGATCATTCGAAATTTTAAAAAAGTTTCATAGTATTAGAGATGTCGAGTAGACAAGTACCACAGGCAGAAACATTTACACAGTAGTCTAAAGTTTCTTTTGGAACACCTCACATTGGTGGTGACATATCCTGGACAATAAAAGTAACTATACACATTCCATCAGGTTTATATTTTACCTCAAATAAACAAAAAACATAAACAGTTTCAAATGGAATAGATTGTTATAAAGCTTGTTACCATGGATTGAGTTGAATCACAAAACTAGTGTATTGGGACATCAGGCCAAAAACTGCTTTATGTATGGTCTTCACAGGGGAAGATATAAGATATTTTAAGTCAACACTTGCCGTATCTGTGAGAAAAAAGTAACTTCAAAAAAGGTTTGTAACCACAATTATTTTACAGGCAAATATATATTGTTCAAGCACCATACAAATATCAACAATGCACACCGTTGTTCATTCATGAAGACATTGGTAAACAATGAACCAGATGGAGAGATGAATTTCATATAAAAAAATGATGAGAAATATATTTCATTGAGCAAGGATTTCATAGTTCATTGGTTTTCATAGTTCATTGGTTAATGAAAGAAGTAAAAATAACAGTTTAAAGGATAATCTGGTTTCTTGAAAGCTTTTGATTCTTGAGACAATCTATATAACTACTTGCTAAAAATGTTAAGCTATACAATCAAATTAAACCTTTCACTCTTTAATGGAAGATTTAAACATGTCAAATGATTACTGATAGGATACAGATAAAAATGGAATGTTTTATGCTTCATACACATGGAGGGATCTACGTGACCATTTTGTCATGAAGGATACAGGTGTACTTTGATGCTATGTAACAGTTTTGAGGCGTTTAGGAATATTTATGTTAAAATTTGTAAAATAGAGCCTGGTACCAGGATTATATCATGATGCAGGTTTGAAGATATCTGTTGTAGAATTTTACCTTAAACAGGTTTATAATATGTTCAGATGAAAGAGAGTGGAATATGATATGAAATTAGTCTTATATATATATATATATATATATATATATATATATATATATATATATATATATATATATATATCTGTGTGCTGAAGCGAATAATGCAAACTAGTTGGACAAAGATGCTGGTGGGTAGTATAAATGGTCAAGTTAATGCATTATGTACCACAATACTGACAAATGGATGGGCCATGAGGCAGTGCATGCTGATAAAAATATTAGATTGGTAAATTAGATGGGTAGAAGAAAATCTGTTTAATAGCATTTGTATTTTATAAGTTTATTTGGAGATCCTATTATATTTGAATGACTAGTTCAAGGACTACTTTTATCTCCAGAGAAATCAATTCCAGATGAAACTTATTGACAGAAATGCACAAAAGGATGATAGAAGATTGCAATGGAAAACTTTGGAAAAGTGTCTTTTAATCTTCAGAATGATCAATAACTGTATTTGATAAACAATTTAATGAGCTGAGGAAAGAACAGCAGTTAAAATATTTACAGATTAAATTAATTTTTATAAATGCCAGAATATTTATTATTTTGCAGAAGAACAATTATTGTCTGTGACTTAGTAGCAGTAAGTTTGAAAATAAAATAAACCTAACCAAACTAGTTTCTTGCAGATTCTCAGTCACAGAGTTATCCAAAATAATATTGAATTTTACTACAACTTACAATACAAATGCAGTAGCAGAGTGTGTCTGCTGGCTGATACAAATTCACTGTTTATCTACGTTGACCCCCCCCCCCAAAAAAAACTTACACACTTGCAAGGATAACATCAAGTTTCTATGACACTAGTGAAGGCCCAAAAAACCATCAATTCTATTTAGTATCTCACAATGAATAAGAATGTTTCTATGACACTAGTGAAGGCCCAAAAGACAATGCATTTAACACCCCATAAATGAATAAGAACGTTTCTATGACACTAGTGAAGGCCCAAAGGAACATCGATTCTGTTTAGTATCTCACAAATGAATAAGAACGTTTCTATGAAACTAGTGAAGGCCCAAAGGACAATGCATTTAACATCAAATAAATGAATAAGAATGTTTCTATGACGCTAGTGAAGGCCCAAAGGACAATGTATGTAGCATCTCATCAATGAAGAAGAACGTTTCTATGACACTAGTGAAGGCCCAAAGGACAATGTATGTAGCATCCCATAAATGAAGAAGAACGTTTCTATGACGCTAGTGAAGGACAAAAGGACAATCCAGTTAGCATCCCATAAAAAAATAATGTTTCTATGACGCTAATGAAGGCCCAAAGGACAATGTGTGTAGCACCCTATCAATGAATAAGAAGTTTCTATGACGCTAGTGAAGGACCAAAGGACAATGTATTTAGCATCTGATAAATCAAGAAGAACGTTTCTATGACGCTATTGAAGGCCCAAAGGACAGTGTATGTAGCATTCCATCAATGAATAAAAACGTTTCTATGACACTTGTGAAGGCCCAAAGGACAATGTATGTAGCATCCCATCAATGAATAAGAACGTTTCTGTGACGTGTTACGTGTAGGCTCGTACAAAAGTAACAAAAGAAAAGAGTGAAGTCAACAAGCTTTGTAAATTTTAACAAAATAATTTATTTCCCTAGAAAACAAGGTTAAAATATGAAATAGGACTTACGGTTTGTGAAAATAATCCAAAAATTAATCCTAGAATTGAAAAATACAAGTCCTATCACTAAACAGTTCCAATTGAATCCGGGTCCGAATCTCGATGAAGTTCCAATATGGAAGGCGATGACATCAGATGAGGTTGTTGTACTGATGGCAACAGTTCCTCGTTGAAACACAATTTATAATGTTCTGTTTAGAATTCCAAAATAAATTTTCACTGAATATCTTTTTCCCAGAATTTTTATAAAGAAGAGCGCTTGTGTAGTTTTCTAGAGAATAAATTATTAAATTCCAAAAAAATAGATGAACTTCAGAACAAACTGACATAACAATAAAACACCTTGAGCTCTGAGGTGTAGGAATACGACTGGATAAATCTACTAGAGAGCGTCTGTTTAAAGCCGCGATTTTAGATCACATTGTGGCTCACGTGACGGGCTACGTGATCACTAATTTCAACATCGCAATAAAATAAATGCTATTTTACACGTATGCTAGAAATAGCCCTATCTAAGAATCAGATCCCCACACTGGAATAAATTAAAAAAGAAAGGCTATTTACAATTCAGCTAACACGTAGACCGAACATGACCTTGGTAATAGCCAATCATTTTCGCTCAGTGTTTACAAAACGTCTCAACCAAGGTGAACTAAAAATATTGATAATGTAATACCTTTTACGTTCAAATCAGGTCAAAACAGAGAAATGATTTTTCGAAAATAGTCAAATCCCGTGAAAATTATCATTATAATAAAATGTAATGAAACAAAAATAAAATAAAAAAAATTTAAAGCTAACACACAAGTAATTAAATTACACATACGTAACAGACGGTAGTGAAGGCCCAAAGGGCAATGTATGTTGCATCCCATAAATGAATAAGAAAGTTCCTGGACTTTGCAAGTATGAGTTGAATGGCGTTCAAGTTTGTAAGATTTGTGGGGTATCATAAGTTTGTTCGAAACAACAAGCGGCTTTGGCTAACCATATAGATATATTACCTTATATTTATGAAAGTACCTTGGAATCAAAACGTTATTTTCAAGACTTTTTAATTTTTCGTTTTATTTAAAATTATATGCCTTTTCTTATTTAATTTTGTCATGAATAATATGGTTTTATTTAAGCACAGCTTGGGGGGGGGGGACAGGTCTTCAAGGCTGGCCCTTGCTATAGAAGACCACTAGAAACCTAACATTCTTGTATAGATTCTTTGTGGCAGAGTTGCTGTTTATGCATGATTAACATATAGGTACTTCAAACAGTCTACGATTAAGAGCTACCTTTGGTCATTTTACTTACTTTCTATTATTCTTCATCAAGATGGTCACTGTCATAAACCAGAAGAAAAAAAATTTGGTTACATGATCGACAGTAATCAGAAATAAATTATTGGTTACTTCCTAGAAATCAACTAGGAACTCTAACCAGTAACATAATGTATCACCAGAATTACCTTGTCATCTCTGAGTAACCACTTTCTATTGTAAGTTTTGCTGATCACAAAAAGCTGGACAAATTCAGTAATAATGATGTAATTAAACAATTCTCTGTATTCAGTCTTGATATGATTTGGAATAAACAGTCTTTCTCCAATTAGTCACTCCACAGATTATCGTGTTATGGGGTTCCATTAGATACACTTAACAATTCATTAAACATAATTGATTATCAGACACACAAACAATACACATTTTATCAGCATCTACATCTGAATGGTTTATAACACTACCGTACAGTCTGTTATTATTTGCACTGCTCAAATCAATCCAGATACAATGGTTATCGGGGTAAAAACTGAACACTAGTATTACTGAGTTTTATTTCCTGTTGTATTCATCAAAAAGAAATACGTAATACGTAGTGGCTTCTGTATACTATTGTATCGATTGCAAACCCCGAGAATAATCCATACTTGGCAGACCTTCAGCGGTTAATGCTGATTTTTAAATTGCTGAGTTGCACAACATTTTAGGAACAGCATCTTACATTTTTACACAATATGAAAATATCATAACACCCTTGAAGAGCCTTCTAGGCACCAGTTTTTTTTTTACCGCTCTGGTGGCCTAGTGGTTAGAGCGTCCGCCTCGGATGAGGGAGGTTATGGGTTTGATCCCCTGCCGAGTCATACCAAAGACTTATAAAAATGGTACTAACAGCTGCCTCGCTTGGTGCTCAGCATTAAAAGGTTAGTGTTAGGACTGGTCGGCCTGGTGTCAGGATAATGTGACTGGGTGGGACATCATGCTACATGTCTGCGGCATGATGCTCCAGTGCTAGACATCACTATAAACTGTCACACTGCAGACAGCGTAGCGATATAACTGAAAAATTGTTAAAGCTACGTTAAAAATCCAAATCACACACACACACACACACACACACACACACACACACACACACACACACACACGGCACCAATTTTATTTAGGTCTAACTTGACATCATAAAATGTTTTCTAATGAGAACAGTATGTCAATATATGAATTTCCTTCCAGGAGGAGTATCAATAACAAGAAGTTCAAGATGAACTCTGTGGAGACCATATTGGATGTCCGAGCTGCACCATTTTTTTTATTATTTAGAATTAACTAGAGTATGGGATGAATGAATGTGTAAATTTTCATAGCAAATCCTTCGGGTAGTTTAGGAGGAGTAGTGATAACAAATATTATGCCAGCGGATAGGCATACGAAAGACCATCTCATGGTTTCTACTATAGTTTATGACCAGTAGAGCTGAAATCGATTGAACCTAAATACCTGCATATGACAATGACTCCGAATTTGAAATTTCTAAACACCTCAACTGCGGCAACAAAGTCCAGCTGGGAAAATGAATTGGGATTTATCGAAGATAAAAGTAGTAATAATTATATTTCTACAGAAACTGAAGAATACAAACAGTAATTGAAAATAGCTATGAAAAATAACTGTTAGAACCTTATTGAAAAAGTGTTGAAACAGGAGGTCAAGAAATTAATTTGAAAAAGGCACATGAAATCTTTGTCAATGCTATATAATTAAACCTTTCAAGTTAAAATTCATGTTGCAATGAAAAACAGATTGAAAAATTATAAAGTCAGCAAGAAAGAAACAGACCAAAAAATGACGTTCTGTAGGAACATTTGAAAAGTTTTCGACGCAAAAGAAAGCACGATTAGCTTGGAAATAAACATGCAATTTGCATACTGATTTGAGGATTTCTGTTGTATTAAATGCCAATAGAAAATCCAAAGATTTGTATATTAAATGCCAATAGAAAATCCAAAGATTTGTATATTAAACGCCAATATTGATATCAACATTGACGTGCTTGGTTGATTTTACCAAAATTTCATGGCACACTCATACTCTGAAACTTTTCATATAGTCATTATTGCTAAATTTAGAATTTAATCTATAAAAACATGTTTAAAGGTTTGCGTGTGAAAAAATTGCGTTTCTCTACTGTACATTTTTTCTTCAATAACTGCATTCGTTATGTAGTCATGGTTACGGAGCGTTAACCAATTCACAGTATTACACTGGATCTTAAGCACAAAGGTAAGGTGATAAACTTTAGTTTAAAACTATAATTGAAAGTGCGTTTTATTAAAATACATTTAACTTCTATTTACTGATACACCATCTGCATATGCAATTCTTTGTTGATTTATCTGTCTATTATATCATTTCCTCCAATTTAATACCTTTTATTCTCGTTGATTTTACACAACCTTTACATTAGTGGCATTTTGTATTTCGTTTTTCCATTTCCACTAATGTTTATCTTGTTGGTATTTTCTTCATTTATTTTTTGTTTTAGTATTTGTAACATTTCTAATTGCATCTGAAACACGTTTCACTGGGCACAAACTGGACTTCATTCACAGCATATAGGTTATATATTTTTATTATCTAGTTTAAAATTAAATTATTACTAAAAGTAAAATTCCACGAACATGTATTTTCAAAATATGGATATCTACATACCGTTAAAGGTGATGAGGATTTTACTTAATCTAAGTGACGTAAAAACAAATAACTGGGTTAATTTTATGGTAAGTGTTTGTGATTGATAATTTTATATATGTGCTAAATTGTGCAAGGTAAAACTTTGCTCATGAAAAATATAGTTGATTGTATAATCCTGTGAAGTGATATTGTTTCTTCTTGAAAGAAATTTGAAAGAAGTTTAAATATCCCCATGTTTAAGTCAACATTTATGTGATTTACGTATTTTTTTAATTTCTTCAAAATCTTAACGTCATGCTTTGTGATAAAGGAATGGAAGAGTTATATGCTATACATTCTTTTAACACACACACATAACATACATACATACATACATACATACATACATACATACATATATATATATGTATATATATGTATATATATAATAATACCTATATATATATATATATATATATATATATATATATATATATATATATATATATATATATATATATATATATATGTTATACTTCCATTTATATATTCTTCAATTTGCAAATTTTATCAATCCTTTCAAACATTATGAATCATTTCTAATTTATTTCTAATACTGTGATTGATTCTAAAACAACTACTGCATATACTGAGTCATCATATAATGATTTAGACCTTTCTTCTCCATAAATGCTGCTTCTATTTTGCGATATCGTTGTAGGCTGAGCTTGAAATTTTTCCAAGATCGTTACATGGTACTGCAAAGTTAGCCAAATTTATATTTACCCACAACAAATGAAATGTATTTTTTCTTCATACTGAAGGTTTTTTAACCATCTTACATGCTTGTTTTTATGCTGATTAACTTGTTGTTGAAATTATTCTCTAAATGCATCTTTTCTGAATCATTTGAATATATCTTATTGTGTATTTGAAAGCAATAGATGAACACCTTTATTCTTTTTGGGTGTTCTTCTTCAACACATCTTGCTTTGATTACGCTTTTATGCCGTCCAAGTTCCAAAGGTACATATATACCATAACTCAAACTTCATCATTCAGCCCCACATTATCCGGATAGGCGTATTTTTAGTGTCAGTCGTTTTTCATTGCCTGTCTGTCTGTACGCAGTATTCAGTATAGTTTATTGCTGAGTAACCCAAAACAAGGATAGGCTTGAAAACTGTGCCACTCGTCCACTCTTCACTATTTACAGTGAACAAAATGCACTTACATCAAACAAATAGCTGTTCATATGGGGCATTAAACTACGTGATAGATCTGTTGCATGCCATGTACACAAGTTATTTTAAAGTTAACGGTTGTTCTTGAATAGAACAAGCGTTGTGCTAATGTAGATAGTAACTATTTACATTGGGTACTTTATCAGTTTACAATGTGTATGTTATTGATCAGTCATATATCAAAGAGCTCCAATGTAAACTTAAATTACCTGAACTCTGCAGAAAGGGTTGGAGATCGAATTATCGTAAGAAGAGCGTAATTTAAACAATCTGACACCTTACATCTCTGACTGATTAACACTGGTCTTCTGGAAATTAACATAAACTTCGAAGTTCCAAAAGTTTAGCTAGACAGAGAGGTATAAATGAGAACACAGCTTTCAAGGTGTGTATATTTCTTTGATATATCTGAGTTATTCTTTCCGCAAATATATATATATATATAACATATATATATATATATATATATATATATATATATATATATATATATATATATACTTATATATATATATATATATATATATATATATATATATATGTTCATGCGATATTAGCAAAGAGTATTTTGAACCTTAATAATAAAAAGTATTTATATTTAACTGATATCCTATCGATAAAAAAATGTTTTAGATAAATGACCTTCTTAACAAATAATATATTTTCTTTTTCTGTGAAGGTATTTAATATTTGAGGTTTGGTCATTATTTTCCTATGTCCTGCAAAACGTTTGCATTTACAAACCTGCATATTAGATGCATTCTGGTTGGACACAGAAAAACAGATTTCTGTTTGTTGTTTTCTGTAAAAGAAAAATTCCTTTTCTTTTGTATCTTTCACACTTGTTCCTTTCTTTTCATCTTTCTTTCATCTTTTAAAAGCGCGCTGCAAAGAGCATTTTCTATGATTTAAACTGCACCATAGTCTGTTGTATCTGCAACATTCTGCTGTTTGTGAAGCAGTCAATTTCTCTTGATCGAACGCCGCATAAATGCCTGTTGGAGGACCAAAGGTGACAAAAGGGGGTGGGGCAAAATAAGCTCTTCTGTAACCCCTATAAAAATATGGACATACATTAAAATTATGTCATGTGTGTGTGTGTGTGTGTGTGTGTGTGTGTGTGTGTGTGTGAGAGAGAGAGAGAGAGAGAGAGAGAGAGAGAGAGAGAGTGTGTGTGTGTGTGTGTGTGTGTGTGAGAGAGAGAGAGAGAGAGAGAGAGAGAGAGAGCTGTCGTCAGAAGCTTGTGCACAATCCAATCTATTTGGATCGATATCTCACCAATTCAATAGATTTTAATAGAAGTTATTTGAGATACTTCAGATAAGAAGGTAAGGGTGAAGAAAGTTAACAACATAACTCCTTTGTTTGCCAAAGTTGCTTTGCAGCGCTTCTCGGATGATTACCTTCTGATCGTGTACGAACATAATATGAGTTTCTGCGTTGAAAGTGATATAAAATGCTAAATGTATTCAGTCTAATACTATATTATATACAAAGGAATTATTTAAAAATTCGAAATACACTGAACGCCTGTGTTCTTCACCTTCAGAGTGTAGTAATACCGTTATTGGCAGGAAAAGGGTTTCTCATTTTACTCGCAAACTCACTAACAATAAATACCACTGAAAAATATACAAAGGTATAAGCTGTTAAATGTACACGTGTTTAAATCTCACATTACACTGCTAATAACGGCGATGACTAACGTTTGAAAGATGGACTTAAAGGTGAAACTGAATTGTAATTGTTATAAGTCATATTCATCACTGACTGGCACATATTGAATCTAAGGAGGTGATATTAATTCAGTTTTAATACTGTTTTGTCTATCTTCATTTTATTCATCTTTAGTTGTGCTCTACACAATCAAAGGATACAAATTCTGTTGAATTTTATTCTCTGTATTGTGTAGAATATTTTCCTTATTTAAACGTTGCTAACTTTCTCGTGTACATAAAGGAAAAAATGCACGAAAAATGAAAAAGAATACTAGTTATACCATGTTTCTTAAATCTGAAAATCCTAATGTCCAGTAATCAAATGAATAATACTTATATTGCATCACTGTTGTTGAACAGCGAATGAATTCAAATCATCAAGCTTTTAGTTTACAGTATTTTACACGTGGACAAAATCTTATAAATGAAGAAATTTGTCAGAGGGTGATAACAATGTATGACTGTTTTACCATTTAATTCTTTTTTAGTTAAATATCTCACATAACATATACGATGCCACATTTCATGTATACAATCTTATATGTGATAAAGCAAACAATATAAGATATTCTGACGTCACATTTAAAATATCTCATGTATACTTTCTGTAATATTCGAGGTACGACATACTGCAAAAGAAATTATCGAATATATGAGATCTAACTTTAAATATTTACAACTGTATTGCTATTTTGGTGATTATAATTATTATTATTATTATTATTATTATTATTATTATTATTATTATTGGTAGTAGTAGTAGTAGCAGTATATCTTACATATATTATGAAACAGATTGTTATATATATATATATA